>JAJEKB010020545.1:426553-450049 GCA_022393335.1 Macrotrachela quadricornifera | reverse complement strand
CAAAAAATAGAAAAAAATTTTCCGCATAATTAGGGAAAAGCACTGTATATGACCATGTCTATATATAAGATATAACTATAAGAATATCTATTCCTAATTCCTATACTTATATGACCATGTCTATATATAAGATTTATATAATATAATATCTATTCCTAATTCCTAAACTTATATGACCATGCCTATCTATGAGTTATTTTCGAATTGATATTATACAGTAAGTGATGCATTTATATTATAATTCGAATTAGGCAACTCATGAATAATGATGAAAAGATCTTGATGCATGTTTAACTATGAAAAGACACTTGAATAAATAGACGTTCTTTGATTAATTGTGACATTAAAGAATTAACTGCTTCTATAGTTGTTTTTGTACTAGAAAATAATTAAAAAATTGTTTTTTTCCATTTAATCTATTTTTTTGCTTACCAATCTTTTGCTGCTTTAGCTAATTTATCATCTTGTTTTTTGTCGTGTTCCGGTAATGTTATAAAACTTGTTCGACCTAAATAACTTTCTGCTTGTTCAACTTTATCAGCTACATCATTGATTTGACCAGTTATATAATCTGCATTTGTTAACAATGTTGATGTACTAAAATACATAGTGAGTCACTAAAAAAGTTTCTTATCACAATTTTAGTTTTCCTAGAAATCTATAGATTTCTTTTTTTAGTAACTTATAAAAATAAACAATCAATTTCACTATTAAGACTATGTTGACTGGAGTCTAGGATGAGGAGTTGCTAAAATGTCTACTACAATCTAGAAGACGGAAATGTTCAACTTTTTTATTCTTATACTTCAACATTTCTTATTATTTCGTATTTTCTGAAAAGAATATAATTAAAAACGAACCTCAATGTGCTAACCCAATATTGATTCCATAAATGTTCAAGTAGACGTTTATCAAGTGATGATTTGAAAAAAGTTACTTCAAGTGCATAATACCGTTTATAATAAACACCAAAATCTTCGGTTTTATTTAACGGTATTGCTCGATATTTAATTATTTCATTTTCAGCTTTATATCCTTGTGGATATGTACGAAATGTTCCAATATCTACTTTACCACTTGAAATTGTACGAGTTGAATCAGCCTAAAAATAAATATTGTTCTTATTTCTTTATTAGAAATAGAAAAAAGTTTTTTCATGCTTACAACAATACCAACAAATGGATCTTGATATTGTTGATTTTGCATTTCAGTTTTAACATCAATGCCACCTAACCAACAACCATAACCCGGATGTGAATGATACCATCCAATAACATTTTCTGGACGATTGGCTTCTCTAGCCATTGATATATATGAACTTACATATTCAAAAGCTTCTTGTTGGGCATTGACACGAGTTTCTAAAATATCATTTTTTTTGAATAAAAGAGTAAATAATATTGCAATTCAAACATCTAAAATTTCAATATGACTTCAGCTGAATTATTTTTCAAACTACAGAGTATCAATCCCAAATAAAATTTGGTATCTGATCCTAACTTTATTTTTCACGTGGGTGAAATGCACAGGCCTCAAGATGTGTCCATATCGCATAACTTTCTCACTCCAGATAATACTCAAGTATTTTAATAATTGATTGCAATCGATGCACGAATAACTGTTTCCCAATGTACACTGTGAAAAATAATAAATGCTTACAAAAGGGTTTATTAGCCTCATAAAGCCTATATCAGAGTATCATAAACTCTGTTATAAGGGTTTATTATTTTTTAGTGTACATTTTAGAAACCGTTATTTGTGCATCGATTGCTGTCAATAAAAAAACATGAAGTTCAGATGTTTTTGATGCTTTTTGTTGGAAAACTTGAACATAGGCTGTGCAAACGAGTGTGAAGTGAAAATTTCGTCAACAAACACGTTTACACACGTAAACATGTTTTAAACGCATGAAAAGCACGTCTAAACGCAGTTCCAACCGTTTATTATCTGCCTGAGAGGAGGCTGAACCGTCTCTAGTTCCCTTCTGGTTGCGTCACTATGTCTACTAGAACAAGTCGATTTTAACATGTGATAGCATGTTATGTTAGATGGCACTATCATTTTCTCTACTGCCTAATACTTCTGACTAAAGACTGTTTTTTTTATAGTGCCATCTGTACTAAATAATCAACTTCGTAAAATGAGTGAAAACAGTGGATGTGGTTGGTAAAGGCTGCTTGAGCACGCTCATAGTTATTAGGAATCACGATTTTGACTGACTTTTGACATATTTTGTAGGAATTAAAAAATATTCTTGCAGTCAGATATATAAAAAATTCGAGCAGAAGAACCGTAGTTAACTGTTGGTTCTTGATCAGTTATCGTGACATCAAATGCGTCTTCTGTTCTAGACTCATTCACCGGACAATTGTAAAAGATTTGTATAAAAATATAACATTTGTTCTATTCATGCACCTCTAGGAAGAGTCAAGCATCATGTCAATTTGATAGTGACGCCATACGAATCTGCCAGAAGAAGATGATTTTTTTTCTTAAAAACAATTATAGACGCATTTAGATGCCGTCCATTTTTACATTGGTAACCACAGATAAACACAATGAAATAAGAGAACATATTTTTATTATGATAATGGTTTTAAAAAAATCAAACTGCGAACATGTAGAAAATCACTGAAAAGTGCAAACAGCGAGCTCATCAAGATACTTCACGCAACTTGTCGGGCTGGCACACCAGACCAGTTTGTGTTATATAGCAGTTGATCATCCTTCATCACAAGTGTACATGGTAAGAAACGATTTCTCCCTTGAAGCGTCGACCCAGAGAGTACCGCCGATCTACTCATGAGTATACTTGAATGATTTACAGTGACGGGTGCCAGTTTCAGAAGACGCTGTTCAAAAGTGTGGCACTATAGACAAGACAGAAACGATAACAAAAATCAAATTAGCACAAAATCTTGAGTTACCTGAACACAGGCACCTGTGTTGAGGCGAACATGATCACCAATGGTCACAAGATGAGGATCAAGGAGAGAATTAATATCAGGCAGAATGACATCGTGTCCAATGCGCGAACGAAGAGTGCGAAAAATAAAATTAAGAAATTGTGTTCTTGATAGAAATGGGCCGATACAATACTGAAATTCGATAGTGAATGCATTGAAAAATTGCCGCATGTGTATGACGGATTGTGCATAATTGAGACGTGCACCCTTTCGTTGTGAAAACGAATAACGAAAGAGGGCACAGAAGAAGATTGTATGGGCAAGGAGTGCAGCAACACCAGGTAACAACATGTATACTGTGATGAATATACATTTATCGATCAAGAAACCAAGACATGTGAAGAGAAGACTGCAAGTAGATAGAGACCCAACCGACGACAGATCGTTCGTGGACGATACGTTATCTGGATCTATACCTAACACCCTTTTTTATATGCTTAACCCCTTATATCTATCCTTAACCTCTAAATCTATACCTAGCATCCTTATATCTATCCTTAACTCCTAAACCAATACTAAACACCCTTATTTCTATATTTAACCCCTAAATCTATACCTAACCTCGTTATTTCTATGTTTAACTACTTATATGTATGCTTAGCCACTTATTTCAATCCTCAACTTCCTATATCTACCCTTAACCATTCACTAGGAATGGAAGTTACCGTTACCCTTAGGTTACAGTAGCAGGTAAGTGATAACTCATAAGTCATAATGGAAACTTCTGACTCTATCACGGAAAGGATGTTTCTCCAAAAATAACGGTATCCTATAAAGTTTGATCGAAGGTTTTCAAGGACGGAGAACAGGAATTTTCGAGTGATTTATTGAATTTTTGGAAAACTTGTTTTTTAAAAAACTGGAGATAGGGCTCAGAAATCCGTTTTTCGTCCTTGAAACCTTTGATGAAGCTTCATGGAGTATCGTTATTTGCAAAAAATTAGGCTTCTCTAGGGATCATAGAGGGTGAACAAAAATTTCCGAAAAATTTCATAATTGGCTAGTAAATTCTTGTTCTGCATCCCTGGAAACCTTTGATCAAAGTTTATAGAATACCGTTATTTCCGAAAAATTAGGGCGCTGTAGGGGTCGATGAGGGTGAAAATTTTTTTGAAAAAACTCGATAAATGGCTAGTATATTGTTATTTTCGGTCCTTTGAAAGCCTTTTATCAAACTTTATGAAATATCGTCATTTTCGAGAAACATTCATTCCTTAATAGAATTGGAATTTTGCATTACGGGTTATAGGTTGCCTCTTACTTTATAGCGTAACTCATGGGTAACAGTAACTTCCTTTCTCATAGTTATGGTAGAAGTCTTACGTTATCAGGTACCGCAACTCTCTCGTAATGGTAATTTTCCAATCGTATTCCAAGTACGTTCAATGGTTAAATTGTTACGCTACAAGATGTTGTTTTAAACTGCTTTCAAAGATTTTCGAACTCAAAACAGCGTCAAGGATCCGAGGAAAAGTCACAAGCGGATTTGGGTTTCCGGCTGTACCTTTTTGAGCTTGAGAGTGTTCGGAAAGCGTACAGGTTTCCCACAAAGTAGTTCGGAAACCCTTTTGGTTTCTGATCAGATAGTTTGGAAACCTATAAGATATTCTCGGATACCTTTCGGGATACTCAAGAGCGTTTTAGGGAAGAATCACTTTCCAAAAAGACTGATTTGGTTTCCGATAATGGTGAAAGGGTTTTGTAGAATACCCTAGAGGCATTCAAATCAGGACTCTCGTGAACTGAAAGATTTCCGAAAACTTAGAAACCGACAAGGTACTGTTGAAAACGCTTCTGAGAAGCGGAAGCCCTCTCGGAAATCAAAAAAGGTTCCTGAAAGGGTTTCCTAACTGGTTTCGGTTTTCTGGGACACGGAAATTTTTGAGAGTGCAGTAGGTGATAAGTGGTACCACCTACCAGATAAGTGGTAAGTGACAGTACCTTCCACCGACTGGTAAGTGGTAGGCGGTAGCACCTACCACCTACTGGAAGGTGGTAGATGGTGAAGAGTGCGATGCGACGATAGATAACATATGGTCAAACGAACCATTTATCCATGCTAAATGAGACACCGTTCAATCGAAAAAACACCTAATGTTACCTTAGTAGGTGTAGGCAGGGTTTCTAATGGCAAGTGTACCAAGCATAAACAAAATGTACAGAACATCTGCTGCTCTCGAAATACACGCTACTGTACACTTTATCCAAAAAATAGAGTGTACAAAATACACTTTATGTAATAAAATAACACTTTGCTTCTAACTCTAATATTTTTTTTGAGAATACTGTGAATGTAGATATCTATAGTTATGACTAAACAACGAACGATTGTGACCTCTTTTGATATAAATTACCATTCGTTCAATGTCGTATTGTGTCCATCTGATATATTATAGTCATGTGTGTTGTGTACCGGTCCTTTTCTCTTCTCTATTCATTACTATATATCATAATGCAATAATAGTACTATTGACGTTTTTTGTTTTTATTTTCATTTAAGGCCCCCCCCCCCCACTCAAAAAAAGTCGATTTTCGTCAAAAAAGTCGAAATAGAGATAAATGCATGGGAAGATAGCCCGCAGTTTCCTCTATCAGAAACACTATAGCTTTTAATTAAATACTTCTTTTTTGGCCAAAATTTTTGATGATTTCTATCATTTGGTGCATAAAAATGCGATTTTTTCAAAGAAAAACGGAATTTTAGATGTTTTTATGGAAAATAAGCATTTTAACGGAACGTAAGGACATTTTGATAAGTTTCACCATGTTTTATAAAAGATTTAAGTGTAATCAGCAGCAGCGAGAATCGAGTGACTGACTGACAACAAAAAAAAATTTTATTTAAAAATTTTTTATATAACAAGAACATACTTGAAAAAAAAACTGTTTAATAATTTTTTAAAATTTTTCTTGTTCTTTCCATCGTCTCTTATCTTTTGGATTGTAATAGCCATAATCATCGTCACTAGTATCAACGCTATTTTTAATGTCTTTATTTGTTGTTTCATCGTCTTCATCACTTGTGTCTTCAGTGCTATCAATTGTTTCATCATCATCACTTGTTTGTTTATCATCATTTTTTGATTCATCTTCTTTATCAGTTGTTGTTTCATCACCATTGCTTGTTTTTTCATCTCCATCATTTGTTTCATCATCATTATTTTGCTGTATGGCACGACTAGCTTCTCTTCGTTTTTTTCTGTTTTTTTCTTTTGATTCGGTATGAAGTCGGTTGTTGTCGAACTTAATCATTGCCTGTTCAGTGTAATGACCACGATAACCACATTCAGTATTGAACAAGTTACCTAAACAAAAACAAATCGATTTTATATTTTTAAGTACCTAGCATTAAAATTATAGTTAAAAGAACTAATGACAGTGTTTATAAAGTTTTTACTTAATGCTAAATAACCATCATTAAATATGATAACAGCAAGGTGGCAAGCAATTTCAAACGTTGTTCCAGACGATGCTTTGTGTTTCGGTGACATAAGCCAAACAAGTGAATGGAATCCCTCATTGGGATTCGAACTTGATGCATCAATTACTCGCGTAAGACTTTCTCGAGAACATAAGTTCTTGAAAACCGGCTTGATTGCATCGAGAACAGGTCGAGGTAGTGCATGTGGTGTGTGATCATATGAAGTTCCATCACGAATAGATTTTAAATAACCACGCCATTCTATGCTACATAATTCGTGATCTGGTTCATCATTGGTGGAATATTTGTGCCAAAATATAGCCCACGATCTTTTACGTAACAATTCAAGATTGTTTTTGCATTTTCGGATGGTAGAACGAAAGCACATTTGAAGCCGAATGATTGTTTGAGCTAACATGAAAAAAAATACAGAATGTATAACTATTTTCTTTTCAAATTTTTCTATTTAAGACAGACTCACCATTAAGCCGATTTTTGCCACCAATAGTTTTGCCATCAGATAATTGTGTTCTACCAAATTCTCGTTTTATTGTTTCTAATCCTCTTTTCATTCTTTTGCTGAAATGATTTATATCTTCGATTTTCTTTATCACTTTTCCTAAACAGACAAAATTGTTGTTTTTGAAATAGAATAAATTATTTCATACCTGGATATGGTGTTTTATTAGAAAGAACAGCAAATGTTTTTGAATCACCATCACCTACATATTTTGTATAATAAACACCATATTTAGATACTGATCGATTGAAAATATTAAGAACTGCTTGAGATTCCATCATGCCGGAGCTTTTTTCGTGATTTTTTTCACAGCGATGTGATTTAATAACATCTTTGTATTTAGCTGGATTGGACTTTTTAATTGAAAGAGCACCTTGAAGAAAGAGGATATAATCATAAGAATACAAAAAAGAAACTCACCCATACAAACATTACACGTTTTAGAACATGTTTCAATATCAAGTACTTTCGGTGCTGTAACACAAGAAAGAACAGCTGCTGCACCATGTCTGCTCTGAAAACCTCGAGTTTGCCAAAATCCATCTCCACTAACCATTAAATCTGTACCATTTGCAGCAGCTATAGCTTCTTCAGCACCTTTTTTCATAGACCGATATGAAAATGATTTGATTATAGGTAATAAATTTTTATCCCAGTTGGAATATAGTGCCTCTTGAACCAGACTTGGTAAATTCATAACACCCATTAATTTTGATAAACCAGCATGTCTGAGTCCACTTAAATGCCCACCTATTTGTGATCGAACGTTGATATCACGACGATTTGACGAAACAACCTTTGGACTCGTTTCTAAAGAAAAATTGGAAAAAAATATAGTACGTATTAATAATACACAGACAATTTCTATAGTTACAAGAAGTTACTTACCAATGGTGATTTTATTTGTACATGATAGGCATTGAAAAGATAAGATCAGAAATAAACCTTCACGCTTATTGATGTTCATTGTTCCATTCCAACGATTTCCACAAGCTTCACAATTGGTCTTAGACATAAGAGAAAATAATATTTGATTTTGCACGATTGTGTATCCATCCATAGGAACATTTGAATTTGAATTTGATAATGTTGATGTTATATCTAATTTTGCTCTCTTCGTAATCTTTTGTTGTGATGGTAAGGATGAACGTTTTAAAGATGTAGATGGATTTGTTGTTGCTGTTTGTGATGTTGAAATGGCAGTCGATTGTATTGATGATGTTGGTCTTCGTTGTATACTTTGGCGAACACGTCTTTTTGTTACGAAAGCTGTACCACATCTAATAAAAAGTCTTTTTTATTATGAGCAAATGAAATTTACAGGTCATATTTTATTTTCTTCTTCACTTAGGTTAGAAAAAGTACCCGATAGTTAAAAGGATAGAATAAGATATTTGATCGGAGATACTCACCGTCTTATACATTTCTTGTTAGACATGATGCTTGAGATCAATTTTAATATAATATAAAATCCTGGTAATAAGATAATTATATAATCTAAACAAATATAAAATGTAAATGTAAAGTGTGGATTTAATGTGTTTTTTTTTTGAAAACACACTAATGGAACTACACACGCATAGACAGAGAGAGAGAAAACAAATGTGGTACGCGTCTTTGTATATGTTAAGGAGACAGCCAGACGTCAGAGAACATGAAGAAAAAGAGCAAAGAAAAGAAAAACAAAACAAAGAAGAACGAAAACATCGAAAATGATATCATGCAATATGATCGTCACATATCATACCAATCCGCCATTTGTTACGGCATTTTTGTTCTTCTGTCATCTCTTTTTAATGACTAGTAATACCTTATAATAATTTTCCATTTTCCGAACGGCGCGAAATGCTTGTAATCATAACAGTTTTCAAAACGGCGCGAAATCCTTGTAATCATAGCAATTTTCAAAACGGCGCGAAATGCTTGTAATGATAATAATTTTCAATAAAAAAAAAGAGTTGAAGCAACTTACGATTACTTTAAGTGAAATATTTTCGAGCAAGTTTACTATGTTCATGTCGTGGAGAGTAAACCATTTATTTAACGGAGTTCAGCGAGTCATAAAACAACTTTATTTATATATAATACAAACTGAAATATGGTAGTTGGTGTTCATTTTCCTTAAATATATTAAAAAAAGTGTTTAAAAACGTTGAAATACCATAAAATTTCCATTCAAAAAATGTTTTTCGTTTTTTCTCAAAATAGGTTTTTCCAATTTAGTAAACAAGATTTCTCAGTACAGGCTCATCCTATTCATTTTATTTTTTTTTTGTTTGAAAGAGCATGTCAGGATGCAGGGCACCAAAGAGTCCTTTTTTTAAAATATGCTTTTTTATTGTCATATAAGAAAACAAGTTTACAGAAAAATACCCATTTGTCAGGGTTTTTCGACTCATTATACTTGTGATCTCTTTTTTCTGCTTAAAAATCAAGTATTTAAAAAAAAGAACTCTTTGGTGCCCTGCATCCTGACATGCTCTTTCAAACAAAACAAAAATTAAATAGATAGGATGAGTCTGCACTGAGTAACCTTGCTTGCCAAATTAGCTATTTTTGACCCTTATTTGGTGAATATCTCCCTCAAACATCATAGTAGGAAGCTGAAAATTTTACCATAGCCTCTCCACTATAGCCCCAACATATCCTCCAAATTTCAAGCGATTTGGATTTACCTGGACCGAAATCGATATCTGATTGGGGGGGGGGGCCTTAAGATTTATTATAAATGAATCATGTTCAGCTAAAATTAGATGAACTTTGGGATAAAGATACAGCTCCATTAAAATACATCACACTTGTTACTGAAAATGGAGTTAAAACAACATCATCAAATTCACCTCTCTCTTCATTACCACCAACTGCTAAACCAAAGGAGGTATTAGGACAAAATAAATGTCATGTTGAAGCTAATGGTGATGTTACAGCTGTACATGGATTTGAAGATGATGTTGAACTTGATGTTGAACCTGAAGTTAATGGTGCTGTTACAGCTGTACTTGGGTTTGAAAGTGGTATTGAAGGTGAAACTAATAGTGTTATTACAGCTGTACATGAATTTGAACCTGATGTTGAAAATGAAATTGAAGTTATTAGGGGTCACCAAGTTCAGGTTTCGGTCAGAACTGATGAACTGTTCAAAAAGTTCAGTTCAGCGAACGGAACTGATCGAACAGTTCTTTTGAACGAACTGAACTTTTCGAACAGTTCTTTTTGAACGAACTGAACTAGTCAAACAGTTCTTCTGAACAAACTGAACTAATCGAACAGTTCTTTTTGAACGAACTGAACTAGTCAAACAGTTCTTTTGAACGAACTGAACTAATCGAACAGTTCTTTTTGAACGAACTGAGCCAGTCAAACAGTTCTTCTAAACCAACTGAACATTATCTTTAGGGGATCTGGAATTTGGTTTCATATGTAAAGATCTATTCCTAGAGTGTATTCAAGATGTTTCAAGATTCATTCATAATGACCACACAGGAACATTTTGACTGATTTTTCTAGAAGCAATTAAGACTTTTTTTTGGAAAAAACATATGTATCAGTACAACATTTAATTGCTAAAACTGTATTTTAAAATCAAGAAACATCAATAAACGATAAAAATAGAAACCTGTAAATATAAATAATAATTGAACAACATAAAATATAATGACTTGTCAAAAACAATAAATCTTACTAAAATTGGCGAATGAACTGGTGATACAGATAAGACGAAAGGAAAATAAGACAAGACCAATTTAAATCTTATCTTTTAGAAACATACAATATTTTAAGTTCTTAGCTGATAGAGAAGATCTCGTTTTTCTGGCAACATGACCTGCTATAGAAAAGGTGCTTTCGCTGGGAACTGAGCTGGCAGGTACACATCCATAACGACGTGCCATTTTGCTCAGTGTAGGAAGAATAACTTCATATTTTTTCCAAAAGGTCTTAAATGTGTGGTCGTCTTTGTCTAATAACTCGAATTTTGTTAATTCTTGTCGAAAGGTCAAATGTTTTGTATTAGTTGGTTCTTCTGTTTGTTTCACAATCCCACATTTAATACGAAATATTTTTAAACGTTCTGCATTAGAAGTAATTGCTGTTTTATTACAAGTATTATTTCCAGTTGAATTAGAAGCGGTTGATGTATTGATTGTGGACAAAGTTATATTGTTTTTCTTATTGTTCTCCGCTGTTAATAATTTCTTTGCAGTTGTTTTGTCCATATCAGCCATTGAACCATATATTTCTGGATTGAGGAATGCACAAATCTATGAAATAAATAATGCAGAAGCATGATAACTAGACTGTATGAGAAAGACATATCCATTAGGAATTGCTTAAAAAATAGGAATTGTTTGTTTCCGAAGAAGTTTAGAATTTATATTTTTAAGACTTACTAGCATCAGATTATGTTCTGGTGAACCAGATGAAGGAAGAACATATTTATCAAATGCTTCATATAATGATTCTTTAATGTTTTTTTCAAAATCATCTGTTGCATCACTTTGAAGATAAAAATATAAAGAATCAATAACATCATATGCCACAGCGTATGATGGATATTTGCTACCGGATAACATATCTGAACCTTCGCTAAATAACAATAATACACGTTCTAAACTTTTAATAATCTGCCATTCTGTATCTGACAACTGTAACTTGAGCAATTTATTTTTCTGCTCGACACGTACACCTTGAACCGAGAACAATTTGTCCATTAATTGATTTAAAATTTCTTGATAGATGATGAATTTGGATATCATATTGCATGTACTATTCCATCGGATTCGCATATCAATAGATAATTGACATTTTATTGCAGGATGAGCAAGTTTTTGAGTAATTTCATAAAGAATACTGGATTTGTTGATGATGTTGATAACTTTTCGACATTTGTAAAGAATGTTACTAATATTTTCAGTATTGAAAGAGATTCTTATTGTTGGTACAATTTCATTGTCTATTTCTTCGTCTGAAGAAATAATATCCATATCATCACGAAGTTCTTCATCTTCATCACCACCTTTTTCATCATATGGATTTTCTTCAACATCAGAATTAATTTCACCATCATCTGTACTATTAGATAATGTTGAACTTGTTTCTTCATCATCACCTTCAACATCTGCTTCTAATCCACCACCTTCATTAAATGCAACACGAACACGTGGATTTTCTCTATTTTCACCACCATTCGACATACCATCTTGATGACCATCATGTGGACTAAATAAAACATTTTTTTTATGAAAAGTTTAAACCTTTTATTTGTATGTGATAAACACAAAAATTCTATCAATTTGTGTCATCAATTAAAATTAGTATGTATTTTCCTGCATAATGATATTTGAGTTCTACTCCGTTTATCTAGATTTGGTCATCGTAAGCTATTTTATATATGTTTGGAGACAATATCATCAGTTATTATTCTTCAAACGATATATGACACTGAATGTTATTGTTTTATAAGTGTAGTGTAACTCTGCTCTTTGATTATTAATATTATTAGGTGTTAGCTTCTTATCATCTACGTAATAATCATCTTACCCTGTTAAATCAATTGATTTCTTCTTCTTCTTTTCATCTTCTTCTTTCCACAGCTGAAGACCGTTTTTCACGGTCAGATTCAAACCATGACATATGCAATACAATCTAATGCCAAATTTGTTTGAGTGTTGAATAGCTGCACGTATATCTGGACCATTATCAGTAACAGTTGCTACGATTTTTGATTCAATACCAAATCTAAAATTCAGCAAAACAATACTTTATTAATATATATCAACGTCTGATTTTCTTAACATGTCCATGTCTGTATATACGAACATATCATTCACATATTGTTTCAGATGCTTATGTGTGAAAATCAATGTTCATAATACAAGTAATTGATATCAGTTATTGCAGCAGTCTTACTGATAACTCAATCTTCTCTGCTGTGTAGATTAGAAAATTCTCTAGATCAGTACAAGTATTACAAATTTCGTTTTCTTCATTATGTGAATATGCGTGAAGATAGACTTGGAGTATTATTGCTATTTCTACTGGCATCATTTTTACTGGATAAATTAATTTTAAATAGTGCCTTCTCAATAGCTGCACTAAATTTAATAAATGTCTAACAACAAAGAGTAATTGAATAATTACCTAGAAACAATACGATCTAAATGTCTTCTAATTCTTGTTGATAAATGTCTACCATGAAAACGTCTAAAACTAAGAACTTTTGTTATATTTTCATAGTTGTGATCAGCATAGTGGACGGTCACACACATATAGTGGTTACCCTTTGGACGTTTCCATAAGTCGGCGGTTAAACAAACATAAGCGATGCTATTTAATTCTTGTTGCAATTCTAATAATTTTTCCGGGTATAATTTTCTGATTTTTCTCGCAATTGTATTTGCACGAGGAATAACATAACCCGGTATTACCTTTGACAAGAATTGTTTCATTCCTAAAAAAAAATCTTTTTGTAGAAAATACTTGTTGTAATAGATATTATTAAACAAAGTTTGAAAATGCAGCATTTTGATACATTTCATTCTGTTTTAAGTGTCGCAATTAAAGAGAAAATGGAAAGATTGATTGATCTTCATTATCAATCAAGTGTAGTAATTTATTACACTTTTTTCTTGCGAAAGATTCTAATTTATATTTTATTTTTAATCGATTGAACCAATTTCTTTTAATTTTTCAAGAAATCACGTTTAGCAAAATAGCTAATTCTAGTTGACATTAGGGAAAACTTTATAAATAAATCGATATTTAGAGAAAAAAAACATGCTATTAGGTGTAACAAAAAATTACTGAACGAACATTGAATGACTAGAGACATGAATCGATAGTAATTCAATACAAAGAGTGACGAAGAAAATGGATTCTCATACATACCCACTTTACCAAAATCTCCAAACGACCGACTATCAGCTATGATGCACTCAAAAACAGCTGCATCGAGTACACCTTTATGATGTGCATCAAATTTTTCACTTGATTCAATTTTATCATTCTTCGATTGCAAATGATGCAAGCCATGTACGTTAACTAAATGACGTTTAACAATTGCAGTTGAGGTAGGACAACTTCGGATAATCTAGATTAAAAGACTAATATTACAAAATACGAAAGCAGTTACAAATGTATTACCCTTGGACACAACGTACATTGATATTCTCTATTTGTTAATTTATTAGCATAAGAATGAATAATTGACACTTTTCGTTTCTTCATTGGTACTGGTTCATCAGCTTCGTCTTCACTAATATCAGTATGAGTATCATGACGACGAGATTTATTTAATGCTTCGTTTGTTGACGATTTACGTTTTGGATTACATGTACCATTTAGTACTTGATTTTTATGTATTGCAGATGATGAACTAGAAGCACTGCCATCGGCAAGATTTGACATTTGTGAAGTAGTTAATCTTTTCATTCGAAATCAATTAGCCTTTTAAGATCTTCTCTACTTGTATAAAAAAAAAATAAAAAACAATTATATGCTATACATATGGACAAACTAAACAATGAATAATATGGAGATAGGTCAATATCGAAGAACGATAAAGTTCTATGACCATATTTATGTAACTGCACAAGAAGGACATCTATAGCGCAGAGAACGAAAAAAGAATAAAAACTGTAATATATGATAGTGTACCGAATACAAATGAAACATAGTATCTGAATCTGAAAGTCGTAAATGTCCAATCCCAGTTAAATCATGCGAATTTATCCCGATCTAAGTAGTCAAAACAACAACTGGAGCGTAGAAACAGTGTTCTTCTGTTCATATTCAATTATTGTTTCTCTGATATCGGGGGTCATCATAGAACCGAAGTGAAGCTGATTGATAGGCGTAACAATGGGATCCATGTTTCTACATTCTAATCGCTTTTCGAAGTCTTTTGGCAAGAACTGATGGCTCTATGAGTATATTTAGATGACAAATTATGGCAACTAAACACTAGAACCAACGTCTTTAAAGACTTTATTTTCAAATCAATATGTAGGAAGGCAAAAGATGGCATCTTCTTGTAATTCGACGTGCGCATTCAATCAACGAAAAGACACTTTTTTGGACTTTTTCTTTGGATAGACGTAATAATTATGAATAAATAGAGAATGCGGCTTCTTCCTTAGATTTTTTTATCATTCATATATATTCATCTAAGACTGTTTAGTGTTGTTGATTGCGAACTTATAAAATATTCTATTTAATAGTATATACGTTCTCTTCAACGACAAAAATATTGATATATATTGCAAAAAAATTCATTGTATTTTACAATATTGCTTTCCATAGTATACTCTTCTACATGCGAACAATTTCTTGGAATAACTCCACCAACAATGTCCGAGTATAGTTAACAGACTAAGAAAACCTGCTTAGAATATTGAGTACTTTGTCTACCATTCCGTTTTGTGAGCAATACATCAGCTTCCACAAAAAGTATTTTATTTTATATGTCAAGAATATTCAAAGGGTTTTTTCATTTTTCTTGATTTATATTTTTGCTCTTGATTCGTCCAAAAACAAATGAGAATCTGCTGCGAATATCTTACAAAAATCCAAATTTAATTTTTGCTTTCAAAAGCATCTACATGTTTTAACACACTTGTGTACATATACTTAGGTCTGACCAAAAGTTCTGCAACCACTAAATAAAAATATAAAGATGCAGAGATATTTTTAATTTAATTTTATCAAATGTTGAGGATAGTTGCCATTATTATTCATAGCAGGTCCAATCCTTTCTAACAATTTGTTAAAAGTTTTTTTGAAGTCTTTTTCGAAAATTTTTTTAGGTACCTTGGAAACTACATAGGCTAATCATATTTCATTTGTTTTAAAAATTTAGCGAAATTTTGTTCGATAATGTCAGTTATGTTCTAGCATTACTAGTGATGGGATATGGATTTTTTTTAGATAGGTTAGTCAGAAGTCATCTGATGCTAGCTGGCTTATTGAAGATAAACCGTCAAAGACTATTGTTCATGAAGACAGATCTCAACCAAAACTTTGCTTGGTATATTCTTTAAATCAAATAGTCCTCAGTGGAGATAAAGGCAAGACTATAAGTCATAAGTATTATTTCGAAAATTGTCCGAACACTTCTGTTAATGAAATATGGAAACACGAAGAGACGTAGGTTCAAAATTTACAGAATTGATTGATGATCATCGTTGACTACATACTCATCCAATGTTATTAATTATATTGTAGAAGAAGGTATCAATATAATATCATATCCACCATATTCGCCAGGCCTGATACTATGTAATTTATGGCTAACTAATTCTATCGAACGTAGTTTAATTGATTAAGTAAATGAAACATGGTTAGCCTATGTAGTTTCCAAGGTACCTAAAAAAATTTTCGAAAAAGACTTCAAAAAAACTTTTAACAAATTGTTAGAAAGAATTGGACCTGCTATGAATAATAATGGCAACTATCCTCAACATTTGATAAAATTAAATTAAAAATATCTCTGCATCTTTATATTTTTATTTAATGGTTGCAGAACTTTTGGTCAGACCTAAGTAATTTCAATTTACTAATTTTTTTTTTAAATGTAAGTTGTTCTTGCATCGTTTTCAAAATTATATTACGCCATTGAAATGATTCGATCAGTTCCTCCTCCAAAGATTATCTATCATAATGTAACAAAATTATTTTCCTATCTTCACATCGTATTATACTAATTTTATAATATTTCGATAGGGTCAACCTGTAGCATCTCTTTACTCTCAACCAATACATGATGATCCACCACCGCCATCACCACCATCGTTACAACAAGTTTATACAACGCCACCAAATGAGGTTGACTTGGATACAAATGAATTAGTAGAGATTTCTACTGAGTCATCGTAAATTCTTTTTAAATACTTTTATATATAATTATTTATCTATTTATAGACGTGGAAATCTTCTATGGCAGATTGCTCTCAGTTTTATTTTATTGTTACTGTTCACAGGAGTTGTTGTTAGTCCATTTTTAATCACAAATGCAATCACAGGTTAGAATCAATAAAATAAGATAAATTTATTTGAATATTGTTTAGTATCAACAGCAACTTCAACGACATCGACAACTTCAACAAGTTTAACGACCTCAACCACGACAAGCTCGACAACGACATCGACAACTTCAACAACTTCGACAACAACGACAACAACATCTACAACTACCTCAACAACGACGAGCACGACAACATCATCTTGTAAGTTCTAGAGATAATATTACTAGATGAAAATGCATTTTTTATTGTTTGTTCATAAAGCTTCAACATCATCGACAAGTACTACAAGCACAATTAAGTTAAATAGAAAATATTTTCTAAGTTTTTCTTTCATTGAGATAGAAATAAAAACAATCTATGTCATTCTTCGGACTTTGCCAATTTTTATTTTTTACTTCATATAAATACAATTATTCTATATTAGCTTCGACGTCAACAACATCCAAAAGCACTACAACGACAACTGTAGCAACAACAACGACCACCACTTGTGAGTATTCAAATTTGTCTGAATTCTTGTTCTCAATAATATTATGTATATTTGTAGCATCCGCAATTATCTATAGTCAAAGTTTTGTCAGTGGTGCCACTCCTTCATCTCAATGCACCGCTTGGCTTACATTTCAAAGTCTATTAGTCTCTCGTCCTTATACATCATTGACAATGAGCGGTACAAATGATCCTACAGGTATAACACTTACTAATCCAACTTATGTTCTTGCCATAGCCAATGCTCTTCGAACAAATACTTTATATGGTCCAGTATCATCAAATGGTTATTCATGGGCAGTTGGAATATGTGCTGTTAGTGGAAATTATCATGAATTAACTGCAACAGGTTCTGTATGCAGTTGTAATACAGGTTATACAGTGCGTCCTTGTATCGGAAACTATAATTGGGGAGCAATTAATGCATATACATGTAGTGCTTCAAGTCAAACAATGACTGTTATATTTCAATGAAAATTAAAACATTAACAAAATAACATGTTATTACATCATTTGATAAAATATATTATATATTTACATGCTACCTTTTATCTTTTCAAACTATATTTCAGTTCATCTGTTTTTAGTCTTTCGCGTTAATCTGTTTATTGAAAATAGTAGATTCAAATAACTTTTTAAATTTTACAGTAAAAGATGGGGGATTATCTATAATATTTTTATTCTAGTAGGATAAAAATTCTCAGGTAAATACTAGAATACCATTCGCATAATAATCACAATTTTGTTAGATACACATATATTTGTACTCGTTATTGTGTATCTATCGCAACTTAGATGCATGAGAAAATTTTGATTTTTATATATATGGAGACGTACATTCAATTTAATTTGCATGTGTAGTTCCGAGAAATCTTCAAAAACTCTGAAGAAAAAAAAACCAGAAACACTTTCCAGGAAGTTTTTTAACTGACATCTATGAAAAGAGCGTGTACTATTACGAGGAGAATGGGAAATCGATATAATTGATCATTAAATGTGGCAATATGACCGAACTGGTTTATATAATCCAAGCAAATTAATCGCAAAAAGAAGCAGATGAATCAAACGTTTAATTAATTTAGTTAAAATAAGATTTGATCCAGAAAGCACAAGAAAAAGTTGATGAACAATATGAGAATAATTTCAAGACACATTGTCACTCATCTTGAGGATGATTAATAGAGATTTGGGAGGAAAATACTAACGAGAGATATCTATCCAGAAACATCAAGTTTGTCAAAAGATATTTTGAAAGCAATATTGAACATAGATTGGAAAAAATTCAAATATAAATACGTGCACATGATACTTGTGACGATTTCTAAATAGGAGAGATGTATGCGCTGATAGAACTACGCCTTTATTTATTTCTTCCTATCGAGAATCGCATCAATTCCATACAAAACATACACTTATATACTCCTCTATCACGTAGAAGTCGAAACTCGACCATTTACAGTATGTAGCCATAGAGAGTCATGATCAAAGCAAAAAACAAAAACAAGGTGATGAATGATAACACAATAAAGACAATACATAGAATGAAAAATATTATGACGACGTATCAAAGGTCGTACATAAAAATGTACTCAATCGGGAACGTTACATTACTCTTTACAGATAGAAAATTTTTAACTCAAAATAGTTATTGAAATTACGAGAATAATACTGTAGTGATCGATATTAGAATATTTTGTTGATTATTGATTCGAATGAAGTGATCTTACATCGAATAGTATCACAAATCATCATCTTAATGTAATTTTAAATGGTTTTATTCAGGAAAATAAAATTTTTCAATAAAATACCTTATCAGATTTTTTTGATGCATTATGAAAAATAAATCTATCTGAATAAGAGATTTTCATTTATTGTAATAAAGAAAAAAAGGTTAGACCGATATTTGAAATCGGGACCTTCTGTGTGTGAAACAGATGTGATAACCACTACACTACCGAACCTTAATATTATATTTTGTTTTTGAAAGGTAACAATTAAATTAAATAACATTAATTATTTTAAAAAAATAACTACTTCTAAGTTTATCAATTGTAGTTTGTGCGTCAAGTCTTATTAAAAATTAAACTTGTATTAGTTTGTTCATCTAAATTAACATAAAAATAATCTTGAAGATTAATTGGTTGAAAAACAACAATATCTTTATTATTAACATTAATTAATTTAAATGTTGCATCTTGTCGAAATAAAATTGATTCATCATTTTTAAATAAATTAGCTCTTCCACTTGCATGATGTAAATAAAAATCAGGTGCTAATAAGGATGAAAATGATACATATAATGATGATCCACCAAATAAATCTAAACCTTTTTCCATAGTAAATATACTTCGATTTTCTTTTGAGAATGAAATTGATGGTTGAGATATATTGGAATTTAAATCTTCAATTGTTATATAACGATCATTATATATTGATTGAATAAAAACACTTTGTCCAAAATATTTAAATGTTCGATCTAAATATAATAGAAATATTATTTAAATATAAAATAATTAATTCTTACATAATGAAATATCTTTGATATAATATTCAATATGAGAATTTGTTAAATTTGTATCAAACATAAGAAATTTAAATGATAAATCTGATATATTTCCAAATGGATTTCTATCAAATGTTAAACGAGATATTTCGATAGATCGGCATTCATTTGAACAATATGAAGGAAAATTAACACCAACAAATAATTCTAATGTATAATCACATACAAATTTTGTACGATGAAAAAATAAAAAACTAAAATATTTAATTACGTACGTTTCATTAAATTCTTCGATTTTTTCAAGTGTTGGATTTATTCGAAGAATTTCGAAATTAATAGTTAGATTTCCAGCTAAAATTTCATTGATTTTTTTATTTGTCTTTAAAGAAAAAAAAACAAAAAATTTGAAAATGAAAATAATAATTTAAAAATATTTTTACCATTTTTTGGATTGAATTAATTGTTTTATTTGTATTAAACATATCAATTGGTTGACAAATCCCTTGAACAATATTATATTCAATTTGAAAATAAACATCATAATCATTTTCAACTGAAGGAATTATTAAAGCTTTTCTAAAAATTTTATTTTTTTAATATAAAGAAATTCGTTGTTTTTTTTTATTTAAATACAAACGGATTTTCATTGTTTAAATCAATTTCACGTGTTGACCTAAAATACGCGATTGCATAAATTGCAAGAAATACATTAAATATTGAAATTCCAGCAATAAGACGACATATTAATAGTAAACGTATTTTTGCATTACTATATTAAATAAAAAATTCTAATTTATTTATTATATTTAACTTACGAGGATATTTTAAATGTTCTTTTCATCGTCTTTATTTTTTTTTTCTATATCAAACGATGCATGACGAGAGAGACAAATAAAAAGTAGTTAGTAGTTACATGCATTAAACATAAGTATGACATACATTCATTGAGATAAAATATACCTTTTTTTTCGTTTTGTATAAAGAACAGTATTATATACATAATCACTTCATTATTTTATATAAGAACACGATTCAAAAAGATTTATATAAAAATAAATATTCATTCTCAATATGAAAAAACAAATGTTTTAAAATTTGTTTATTTTAAAAATAAATTTTTTATCAATTAAATCAAATATTAATGGTTTATCATATTTAATAACCACTAAACTTGTATTTGTTTCGTAATCTACTCCAATAAAATAATCTTCAAAACTATTAATTATTTTTAACATAAAATAATAATTATTATTATTATCTAAATAAATTAATAATTATTATTATTATCTAAATAAATTAATTTAAATGTTGCATCTTGTTTAAATAAATCTATTTGATCATTTTTATTTAATTTAACTCGACCATTTTCATGACGTAAATATAAATTATTTGATGATGATAATAAAAATGATAAATGTATTGATGAACTATCTTTTATATCAAATCCTTTTTTAATTTTAAATAGACTTTTTTCTTTTATTGACATTGATACTGATGTATGATATGCATTTGAATCAAGAATTGTTATACATATATAACGATCTTCAATTAACGATTGAATAAATACATTTTGTTCAAAATATTTTATACTTTGATCTAAAATTTTAAAAACTTAAATTTGATTTAATAAAAAACAAAATAAATATTTTTACAGATAGCAAAATTTTGAATATAATATTGAATTAATGATTCTGTTGAATATTTATTAAATAATTTAAATTTAAATGATAAATTATTGAAAATATTTTTATCATTTGTCATACGATTAAGTTGAATTGAACGACAATTTTTAGTACAATTGAAAGGAAAATTAATTCCAACAACCAATTCAAGAATATAATCACATAAGAATTTTGTTGATTTAGTTATTAATCCACTGAAATAAAAATATATATTTTGTTTTTTTATCTATTAAAATTTTTATTCGAATCTGTTAAATACATACGGTTTTTCATTTTTTCAGATTTTGTAAGTTTTGCATTAATTTTTAGAATTTTTAATTTAATTTTAATAAATTGTCCTAAAATTTGATTAAAACTTTGAATAGTCTAAACAATTTAAAGTTTATTTAAAATCTAAAAATTTCTTTTTTTACCATATTTTCAACTGAATTAATTATTTCACTTCTATTAAATATATGAACTGGCTGACATACACCTTCAATTATTGTAAAATCAATATAAAAATAATAATCATAATCATTTTCTATCTCTGTTACTATTGAAGATGCTACTGTTGTTGTTGTTGTTACCATTGAAACGTCAACCCTATGTAATTTATTCTTTTAATTAAAACTGACATCAATATTTGTCATTATAATTACTAAAAAATGCTTTTCATCAAAAAAAAAATTTATGTTTATATTTATATAATCAAGAAAATTTAAGTAAAAAATGAAACTTAATTAAATCTAATATATTTTTTGTGAGCTATTATTTTAAATATAAATATACATACATATTTGATGATTCTGTTAATGTTGTTTGACTTTCATATCGTGAAATAACAGTTGTTATGACATAAATTCCACAAATAAGATTTAAAATTGAAATGAAAGAAAAAACAATAACTCTCATTTGTAGACGATTTCGCATAATGTTCAAAACATAACAATCATCATTTTTTTATTTGTTAATTAAAAGAACTCGTCAAAAATTTGACATATCACCCGTCTTTTTTCTCTTTTCTTGATGTTATTTGATAATTAATAAAATGTCACTATCGATTTCGTTATATACGTAACGAGAAAAAATATATGAGGGACATATGAATATATTGATAGGGGAAAGATTTTACGTCAAGTAATTAAACGAAATTGATGATTGCGTAGGTCAAACATTTTCTTTAAAGGCTACAGTACCATTTTTTCATATTCACATTTTATTTTATTTTTATAAATTTGTAATATGGCAATTCATTTTGTTTGAAAGATAATTAAATGTATACAAAATAGGGATGCGCAGTTTCAGTGCAAATACTGAAAAACTGTCACTGTCAGCATCGACAGTGACGCACCGTAGCACTGTCAGCACCGACAGTGACGCACCGTAGCACTGTCAGCACCGACAGTGCCGCACCATAGCACTGACAACACTGATACCGGGTTCACTGATGCTGTCAATTCACCCACACTCGTCCGTGTCGATGAATCTACAGCATCAGTGAACCCGGTGTCAGTGTTATCAGTGCTATGGTGCGTCACTGTCGCTGCTGACAGTGCTACGGTGCGTCACTGTCGGTGCTGACAGTGCACGGTTTACTGAAACTGCGCATCCCTAATACAAAATAATAAACATAGATTTTATTATGATAAATAAAAAATGTGTTATATCAAACAGCATTTATATTTGTTATAGTTAGTCGTTATTATGCTGAATGTTTATCATTACCAAATAGATAAATTTTAATGGAACACCATATTGAGATTTAAATAAAAATAATTATTATCTTTTCAAAATTTAATCTTTAAATACACAATGTAAATTGTGGGTGAGGATAAGACGGAATTTCAGAATCGGATAGAACTGGTTTCACAATATGCAATATCACGGAATATAATATATTCTCCTATGTAAGTT
>JAJEKB010020545.1:354350-366553 GCA_022393335.1 Macrotrachela quadricornifera | reverse complement strand
TGTAATGTACCATATACAAATGTTCGTGGTATTCTTTGGCTTTTATTTAATGGTTATGGAACTCCTCTTTTAATATTATTAGTTATTTATATACGTATAACAAGATTTCTTTGTACACAATTAAATAATCAATCATTAATAGCTAAACAACGTCAAGATCGAGATATACTTGTTATGCGACGTATATTTATAACTGTTATTCTATTATTAATACTTGGAATACCACGTATTGTTCTTCTAATAATGTTACGTATATCAGGTCAAGAGTATCCATATCTTTCTCGTATTGAATGGTTATTTATTTGTTTTTCAATGATTGGATTAAGTTTATCACAAGCTATATTTACACCACAATTAAAAACTATTATTTTAAAAAAATTTCAGCAGAATCGAATAGCACCCTTAGCTGGTACTATTGCAGGTTCACTTCAAGCAAGGCATAATCCAACTACTTCATGAATAATTGCATTCAATTCTACTCATTTTGTTATATATATATGTTTAAGCAACATTTTACTTAGAAAAATCTTCATACTTAAACATTATTCTTTATCATTTTTTGTTGTTTATATTTATGTTTCAGATTTTTATTTTGGTAATTGAAGTTGTTGTATTTCGCGTTTTATTTTTATGTTGTCAAAAATAAAATTACCATTTTATTTTCTTATAATTAATTATATCACCATGGAAATATCTTATGTGGCGAAATGAGAATGATTGAAGGATATCATGCCTAGAGGACCATCAACAACGAAAATATAATAGACTTGTTATGTCACAGTATGAGTGACAACTAATTGAAATATGTCATCTTTAATTAGAGGATTATTTGAGTTTTCTACTAATAAAATTGTTACTAAGTTTGATAGCTGAATAAAAATGTAGAAAAAAAGATTGATCTTGTTCATGCCCTTATTGGACTTATTAGAATACTATTTAATCAAATTATCTTCGTATTTTAACTTCTGGTCAATGAACTCCGATGAATTTTAAAAGGTTATCGTTTTATCCATCAATTGATTATTATTCCTATATTCTAATTTATCATCAGATATATATGGCATTGCACAAAGTCTTTCAAGCGTTACGTTTAAGATCAAAATAAAAGAAAAATGTCGTTTTGATTTTATTATTAATGATGAAGAAGAGAAAACCAACATTTACATATGAGAGAAGTAGTAAAGTTCAACACACATCTTATAAAATGAATAACATCATTTATACAACTTGTAGAAAAATAATGAAAAATGTGAACACATCATTTAAAAGATTTACTTGAATATGAGGCTAACTACGCTTATGCGCATATAGTACACGTATTTATTGTGTCAAAAAATGATTTATTTATATTAATTATTAAAAATCATCGTGAACATGCGCCATACTTTGCGACACAATGTACGACACATCTAAGTACGACACGAGGTGCTCTTTGCGACATACTTTGTCCAGTAGACCCACAACACATTTTCCAGCACGTGAATTTTTTTTCTTTTTTCGAAAATCATATGATAATTAGTTTTTAAATTTAGTTTAGTTCGAATTAGTGATACATATTCTTCTATTCGAAGACGATCAGATAGTCAGATCTGACCGTACACAGATCCTCAGATCTCAATAGAACCGCTTTGAGGCAGTCCATTCTTGATCTGATGACGACCTCTCGATATATTTCTGAATTACAAAGAATCGCGAAGCATCTGAAAAAAAAGATATAGGAAAATGTATGAATTTAGTATATTGAATCGGCTCGATTATATGTATCTTCACGAACGAAATAAAATGGTGAATGAATAGTTGACATGTAGCCTACGACATACCAAAAGTGCGACACATTTTAATTACGTAGAGATTTTTTTTATATGTAAGAAGATTTCCCAGCTCTGATATCTATTATAGTTTTAATAATATTAAGACGACATTTCATAAAACTGATAGCACTGTAAAGACGCTAGATACACTTAAGCAAAATGGCCAATCGATGTCTTAGGCTGCTTCATCTTCGGCTTCGTTCAATTATTATTATCCTTCAAGCAATGTCTTGGTTAGTTATATACATTCTCCCTGCAAAAGTTTTTGTCCTATATTCTAATGATAGAAAAATCAATCGATATGCTATATTCTAAGAGATCTCTTCGGCCAACACAGCGGATATGACCATATATTAGTCGAGAAAGAAAGATTTATCGGATGCTCCATTAATTAATTCGTTCTTTTAATATAAACTTTTCTAGACGTGTAGAACTTATATGATTAATTGAAGAAATCGATGTCCATCGAAAATAACTAAGAAAATAATTGGAGGCTACTACTATTTTGCCTACTATATGTTTCATATTTATGTTGAATTTTGATGCAATTTACGTTTTATGCTTTTCTTGTACTTTTTGAAAAAAGCAAATACTGAAAATGTTGTTGGTGCTCTTTTTCTACTCACTTATCAAACTGCATGATTTTTCTTCGCCAGTCATACACGCACGTTTAAGCAGAAGAAACAAACACCCATCACTTTTCTTATGTGAGTCTCCCCATTATTCTGCATTTTTCGAACACTTTTCAGTCATTTTCAATATATGGGTTGTGACGTATGTTATATGGAAAAGAAACTCCATTTTTGTGTAGATAATCACAACGATTATTTCGAGCAATTGAGAAAATAAAAGCAGTAATGTTACATATTCAGAATTTTAAAGATTTCATCACGTCTTCCGAGGGAGAAACGACATCTCAAAAATTCGGGATTGTAGGAGAAAACTTAAGATGAGATCAAAAATAATAATAATATCGAAGATAATGTAAGTATTGCTCGTCATACGTCATAATCAAATAGTTCATATGGAAATTTTATTATTATGATAGTGGTTAAAAAATGAGTTAACAACATAAAAACAAATAGAGCGTCGTTTCGTCTGTAAGTCTATAAAGAGATAAAATTGCTTTAAATTTTTAATAAGCAATTGAGATCGTTTCATTACTGCTTTTGGGTTGTTGTTCCTAAATAAATACCATTGGATAGAAGTTCTTAAGCTACATTAAATGTATATTTTTTAAATATGACTTATTTTTCTGAACGAAATGTTAGAAGAAAAACTCGAATCAACTGCTAACTTTCTCTATATAATATTACTCGTTAATTATACTGCTTATTTTATGATCATTTTAGTAAACGTATGGGAAATCAAGAATGTCGATGGTGTAATGGGACCGGGGCTGAAGAATGTAAACAGTGCTATGGCCGCAATGATCACTATTGCGCCTGGTGCCGGAATACAGGAAGAAGCTCTGATCCATGCTATCGGTGTGATGGCAGGGGTACAACAGACACGAACGCACCTCGAAAAGTGATACGAAGCGAACCATCATCTATATGCATAATTATATGACTTGATCTGTACTACACTAAGATGCATGAACATCATTGACAACTACCAATGAATCAACTATGTTTTCAACTTTTCTTATTCATTTTTGTTTACTCTACGATGTAAAGGGTGACCGTGGAGTCCTATCTCTATTTGAATAATACGTTTTTCTTTAACACAACATATGATTCAAAATTCATCTTTTGTCATGGAAAGATGGAGCAAAAGACGCTCTACAAAATGACTTTTTGATAGATCCCCCGATGGCTCATATAAAAAGAAAGTTATAAGCTTAGAAAAATATCTCACAGAAAATAAAAATTAACCGTGAGCTCTTCAGAACAGACAGAATAGTGGATTATTAAAGCATGGACATTTGTAAAGTCATTGTATAATTAATTTTAGACGTATGATGGTCTTCCCCTTCGGTTAGCTCATAGTATGACTGTATTTATCAAGTCTGCCTGGATCTTGGTGCATTTTCTCTCTAGGTATTCTATATGTGTTTCGATCTATGTGTATTCATTATCGAACCCTTAATCTTATGTATTCGCTCTATGTATTCTGTATCTTAGTACATTTGTACTATCTTTCAGATCTCTGTAATCACCATTCTTTTGTTTTCATGTATTCGTTTGGCACTTGCTCTGGTGGAGCAGTTTCGTGGGCTCGTTCTTTCTTTGAAGGAAATGAATCCTACTTGAATGGCAGCCAATATTGCTGAAGAAATACAATCTTATGAAAATCCACCTCCATCATGTCGTGATTCATTAAGAAGAAAAATAAACCGAATATAAAAAAAGGGGGACACTGAAAGATAGATCAAAATGTGATGCACCAAGAACTGCCAGAACACAGCAATTCATAGAAGAAGTTAACCGATTAATAAATTTGAAACCATTTAAACTCAGAAAAGCTCAAAAATTAACAACAATAAACAAACAACAACGTGTCTCATGTGCTAAAAGATTATTAAGAAAGTTTGGTGCAAAAAAAATAATTCGAAATGGCAATGGGATAGAATGGTTAATACTGATTTTTCAGGAATATTTAAAACTGAAGGTTTTCAAATAATAAAAATGATGTAGTTTACGGTGAAGATTTATCTGAAACTCCTGCTAATTTAAGAGAAGCACCGAAGGTAAAATATCCAAGTGATGTCATGTTTTGGGGTAGGATTTCCACGAAAGATTCAATACTTCAAGACGGCTTTATTAATTTTACTGAATGATCAACGTAAAAGAATGTATATGACTGGTGAATTGTGTGCTAGATTTTTACGTGAAAAAGTGATTCCTGCAATTATCAATATAGGAAATTTAAACAAGAGACAAAACTGAATCTATATTTCGAAGGAATATCTTTGATTTCATCTCACATTTTGAAAAATTTTTGTAAACTACATATTTTAGACATTAACGAATTATCTTTGTTCGCAATGTAGTTTATCCATTGATTTCTTTAGCAATAATTTAGATTTTAATATAAACTATTATTAATCAAGTTAATCTGAACACTAAAAGCAGGAGGATACTCCTACCGCTAACATCATCATTAGTCTCTATGATTGTGATAATTTTTCATCTGCATTTTAAATGTCTTTGCATTGTAACAACCTTTTTCTCAAAAAAAAGATGTCCACCTGTAGTTCTAATATGAAAAAACTAATACTAAAAAAGCATCATTCTTCGAATCGTTATATGATATATTAAAACTGATGGTACATTGTGAGAATAAATAATGTTAAAAGAAATTCGGTTCAAATTATAAGCACTGTGATAGTCTGACTGATAGTCACTTTCATTATTATCCGATGATCGCGGTTCGCAAGAACGATTTTGCGAGACATAAAACCGTAAAAAATGGCGATTTGAAATTCTGTGATGAATTTGGACTGTATCGCAGATTTTTGAAATCACAGTATGCATCGGAATTTCTTCCGTGGATATGATTTATTCTGAACTAAGACTATAAAATTTAAATTCAAGCGAAATCTTTAGTAACAATATATTAAATAATCATTAGCCTTTTGTACAAATTCCAAAAAAAAAAATTCACACTCATCCTTCACTTATTTTTATCAGAAACATGCGCAAATTCTACAAATCAATTCTTAATAAATATCAGCCAATTTTTCGCAAACTTTAATTGCAAGTGATGCAAATTTCTAAAAAGCATGTTCCATCGATAAGCATCGTCATGACCTAAATGCTGATGATTTTTGATACTCTTTCAAGCAAGACATTGATGAAAATGAATATTGAAGGAATTGGTAAAAAAAAATTAAAAATTAGGATCTAGTGAAAACTAGTCAGTTCAATGTATAAATGGTTAACATGCGAAACAGCACACTAACATCGAAATAAAACAGACTTATTAAGATCAACAGCTAAACATCTTTCGGTAAAAATGGATGTTTATTTATCCCTGATTTTTGATAATTACTGAGTTATTAACTATTCAGCTATAAACACATCATACTTTGTAAGAAAATTTTGTAACTTGATGCACATGTGCCAAACAAATACAAAACTAAAAACTAATCAATGAGGTCCTGTTACACAGCTGGAATCCATCATAATTGTTACTGTATTTTTTGTCTTCTTCACAATCTGAATATTTCAGTCGTTGATGCCAACATTGGAAAAGGTACGTAATGGAATCTCTTAAATGATTACACTAACATCTTATCCTTGAGCAACATAACACAGTACATTGGTAAACGTTGATTCTGATATACTATATCTAATCTTTCTTTAAGTTTTGGATTTAACTTCGGATCATTTATTGATAATAGATTGTAAATGGTGAAGTGTTGGATGATCGTCGATACGCTGTTGTATAATATTCTCTGGCTTTTTCGACATGAATTTGATCCATATATAATTCACATATATCTTCGAAGATTCTTCCAATATCATCTAGATTTTTTTAATTTTTGATTAATTGTTTACATATGTTCGATGCTATCTTGAAAGAAATCCTCAATTTTTCATATTTGTATTGTTTTGAATAAACCAATGCTAGTACACTATGAACAGCTGCTTTTTTTACATTTAAAATTGAACTAATTTTATCGATAATTTCTTGATACTTCAATGTGTACGATAACGTTTCATTGAAGTTATTTAATTGAAAAACTAGCGAGCTGCTATAAAGTAAATATTTGCACTATCTTAGTCATTTAGTTCTGGACACAGTTCTCTGTAGATTTCCAGAGACAGTCTCATACATGTAAGAATAGTTCAGGAGTCTTTGTTTTCATGAAAATGCAAATTCAAAAGAAAGTGTAACCGCACCATTATTAGTTTATTTTCTGTTGAAAGGACTTATGAGACTGTAACTCGGTCGACTGCTTTTATCATCACATCTTCTTTTTATTCTATTCACTTAAAACCATTACATACAAATGAAGAAGAGAAAGAATAGAAAAAGAAAAAAGAAAATTAATGGATGACGGATAGCAGCATAACCAAAATAGACTAACGCTTGGCTTGCTATTTTAATTGCATTAACATATTGACCTTTTTGATACAAAGTTGCACCGTAAAGTAGGTAACAAAATGCAAGTTGTTTTTTGTTTTTAGTACCAACTTGTTCATAAATTTTTATGACTTTAAGTATGCATTCAATTGCATGATTAACTTGGCTTTTACCCATATTAAAATAGCATAAAGCCATTTGCGTCATACAATGTATATACAAGTCTAATTTACTTGACAGTTGAGATTCATAATGAGCTGCTGCTTTTTCGTAGTTCTCAATTGCTTTTTCATAACATTTTTTATTCATATAAAGCCATCCTATCGTTGTAAGAGATGACACAATTCTGTCCTGATCTGTTGACGATGATTCTATAAATTTTTCATAGTAAGCAATACTCTGATCATAATCCATTTTAGAATAGATCATGACACCAAGTGAAAAAAGTGTATCGGATATTTCATTAGCGTGATCGTGAGCGGATAGTAGCAATGCATCTACTTTGGGATGGTTTTCTATAGTTTCCAAATATTTCTTATGAAATGTAATACTTGCATTATAATCAGATAATCGACAATAATTTGCTGCAATCATTCTGTAACATTTGGCTAATGTGCAATAATTATCTGGTATATCAGAAAAGAAACGTTCGATAGTATTCACTGCCGTGATTAAATATTCAATTGATTTGCCAAATTCTTGTTTCTGTTTATAGATGGAAGCACTGTTTCGATGACATAATACGTATTGTTCTTTCACATTGAACTGGTAGTTTTCTTCATCATTTAAATGTTTTTCAAATATATCAATTGCTTTTTGTAATTGTTCAATAGCACTATCAAACTCTTTCTTATATTCATGTAATACACTCATATCCAAATGAGAGAAACCAGTATTAACATCGTCACTTGTCAGAGCTAGTAGTCGAATTTCTAATGCTTTACTCACAAATTTATCTGCATAGTCAGTATCAGCAATTAATAATCCATGACCCATATCAAACAGGCATTGTGATTGTTGATCTTTGGAAGATATGTTTTTTTCACATAGTTCATAAGCTTCATCGTAATGTTCATGAGCCCATTTGTAACCTTCTGTTTTACAGTAAATCTCACCAATTCTAGAATGCCGCTCAATAATCTTCTCATAATTCGATGGTTGAAGTTTTTTCAACGATTTTAATAGCTTTAGTTCATGTAGCAATGTAGTCTCACAGATATTCTTAAAAAGTTTTATCTGTAGAACACTTTCCTGTACGCTCAAATTATCTTTATATACTGACTCGATTAAATAAGCGTCTATGAATTCGAATGTTTTTGTCATATACGTTATTGCATTCACTCTATCATCTGCTGCCTTGTACAAACTACTTATCGCTTGTAAACAGGATGCATATGCTCTGCGTTCTTTCGAAAATGTAATATTTTTACTTCTTATCTTTTCACTTTCTTGAAAATATATTCTTGCTTGTTCGTAATTCTCTTCATCTTTGTATCGAACACCTATATTCTCATAAACTTGAGCAATTTTATAATCATGATCATTACATTTACATACAATAGAAGCATTCTGATAAATATCTAACGCTTTCATAAAATGATTCCGAGCAGCTTGATTATTGTCTTCCAATATACCGTAAAGACTTATTATATCACCAAATTGACAATAATCATCCGACAGACTGGTTTTATTCTTCAATATTTCATGCGCTTTCTCAATGTATTGTCGCATAATAATCTTATCTTGTTTCTTGTAATAACAACCAGCAATCCAAATTATCACTCTCGAAGCGTTTTCCCATCGATTAGATGATGTATAAAGATCAAATGCTTTCGCATAATGTTGAATAGCTTGATCACATTTTTTCTCTTCTTCAAATGCCCAAGCAATAAGTTCTTCGATTTTAGCAATATTTTCATGCTCATTTCCATACAAATCAAAAAGACTTTCCATATACGTTCGACATTGATCATATAGTTCCATTCTTATAAGTAATTCACCGAGTAATAAGTTCATTTCTGTTTCTTTGCAGCTCTTAAGCGATGCTTGCACATTATTCGTCAAAATTTCCTCTGATTCAGCGGACAATTTAACCCACCATGTACAATCTGTCTCATCCTGATTGACACTTTCGATGACAAATGATGCTCCTAAATCAAAGAGAACCTCTTCTTCGGCAAGAAAATTACTATAACGAGCTATATCAGCTAGTGCTGTTGTTGACTTTGTTGTGTCGACATGGATTTCTAGCATAACAGTTTCGAGACCTGGCCGTTTTGTTTCTTTTCCAGCAAACATTTCAGCCACATCTTTTGATCGACTGGTCGAAAGAAAACCATTTGTTCCTATAATTTTATGAAGATTGTTTTTCAGATTATAAACTACGTGTGGAGCCAATTTTACACCACGATATGTTATAATTGTCGGCAAACCTTGTCTTTGTTGATCTTGTTTTAATTCATCATACTTTAATCGAAGATTGTTACATAGATCAATAATATAGAATCGAAAAGCTAATAAGAGTTCATAATCTTCTGTTCTTATAGCTTGATTAACTAATCGAAAAACGAATCCTGATCGTATGTACCAATAAATAGCATTACTTGAATGATAATCTTGCTCAAATTCATCGATATTTTTTAGTTCTTCGATATTTCCTCGATAATAATGTCGACATACTTCTATCATTTCTCTTTTTGCACGTTCTTTATCATAGTCTGTTCTGAATAACACATACTTGAATGTACGAAAGACATCAAAACTATGTGATTCACTACTTAAACCTCTTTTCGATCGTTCAAACTGTTCAAACAAACTTGTCACTTGTAATTGTTTGATCATATAACGAATATTCTCCTGTATAGCTCGTAATAATGTTTCATGTTCAGTATATATTCCAATAATCTTGCAATATTTCTTATGATCTTCTTTTAAATAATGTTTATATCTAGCACTGTTCATACAGAAGATATAAATCGAATGAACTTGTTCCAAATCATGAACTTTGCCAATCATATTATCTACAGTTTGACCGGATAAAATCAAAAATACTTTTTCTGTTTGAATTTCTTTAATATATTCCAAACAAGTATCAGCATTTGAACAGACGCGAACGTAATCATTCACTTGTTGTAGTAGTTCAACTGTTTGTTTTGTATTATCCCCATGTGATTCGAACCGGACAAAAACCGCCAGTAAACCGTCGGTTGACCGTCCGGTATAATGTGCGCTATACTGGCGGTATACCGCCGGTTTTTTTTGAAAATAAAACATCGTAATAGCTTATGTTTAAACCGCTAAATATTTTTAAAGTCTGTTAAAACTCTCAAAATCGCTCTGCTTTCGATGACACTGTATATTGTCGATGCGCTTGAGCTACCTGTACCAGCCACAGAGCACAAATTGGTCCCAATCTCGAAATAATTTTTCTATTAAAGAGGGCGCTGCAAAATATTTAATAAGTAAAATATATGAAAAACCGGTTTCTTTCTCAGTAATTATGAATTTTATTTATTAAAACATTGCGATTCTGATAGAAAAGAGCCTTTGTGAGCGTTTACAATGAGAACCGGAGAGTTTAAGAGCTACCGCCAGTAAATCGTCGGTATATCGTCGGTATTTTCAAATAACGCGGTATACCGGCGGTACCAAGAATAAATGTGCAACATGGGTCATGAATATCAATATTTTGATCACACCAGATCAATGTCATTTCTTCTTTATGTTGATTTCCATTTGACGCAAATATTGATGAAGAGAATATGTCGGGTATTTGACGATTGTCTACTATTACTTCTGAAGTGATTGTTGATGTGGCAGGTACTTTAATAGAAAATATCAGTTTTTAGTTATTACAAATATCGCTAAAATAATCATGTGTATTCGAAAATAATGAATGAAATGTTGTTGTAATGTCATATAGATAATTCTCATGCAAACTCACCGTGTATATCATTTTCTTCGTCTCTTTGATGCCAAAACGATCCTCTTATATTCGATAATACATTCGCACTATTGTCACAATTTAATTCTTTTAATTTCTCGAAAACATCATCTCGTTGGTGAACATATTTCCGAATAGCTTCGTTCTTATTTGTTAAAATTCGTAGAAGATCAAGAGAATATATAATAATCAACGAATTTTCTTTCAAAGACGATCGTTTTTTGTCCAGTATAAATAATAGTTCATCTACGAGTGGTTGTAGTTGATCAGTATCGAACAGTGTAGCTATCGTGCACAATTGAAAACTATGATTTAATATTTGAAGTAAATCAACAACAGATTCATCCATTGTTTTTGAATAACATCGCAATAATTGGAATGCAGATTTTCTCAATATATTCAATAACTTTTCTGCTATTTCTTTTTTTTGTGAACCTACTCAAAATAAAATGGAATATTAAAGAAATAAGGAAAAATGTTTAGAAGTAGCATCTCACCTTCATAATCCTGAAAATATCTCGGACATATGATTACATTTATAATTCGTTCATCTTGTATGTAAAGTTCTACTAAGCTGAATAAATATTCCGTAACATTCACATCGTCTAAATATCGTTCATGTTTTGTAATATCATTTAAACATTGTCTCAATGATTCTACCAAATCTAATGAATAGTAATTCATTTTACAGATGAGTTTAATAAGAGAAGGAAATAAGTAAGACGATTCAAACTCTGTGAAAGAATTAGCCATGTACCACTTATTTAATAAATCTTTTAATATGGAGATGAATATCGAATAAACTTTATGATCAATCAATTGAGCATCAATAAGAAGTTGTTTGCCGTTAATTCGATTCAAGAAATCAAGTATTTCTATGAGATCTCCTGATGAAAATGATGTTAATTGAATAAAATCATCAAATATTTGTTTTAATTGATGTACTGTGACTACTTGAACATTATCATACCTTGTTGAACTCGACATTGTATCTCGATAATTGACTACAGAAATATTTATATCATTACGATGTAAATATTGTTCTCGTTGTTGCATTGTTTACTTTCTTGAAATTTTTCTAAAAAGTATAAAATATATAATATTTTATTTTTTACCGATATGACAGTGAAGTCAATGGATTATTTCAGTGTTTTGATGATATATTGCCAAATGATTAGAGAAATATTTAAAGATTTGAAAGTTCAGCACTCTAATACATTTCATACACTTTTCAACAAGGGGAAAAAAGCGGATCCTGGATCCTCGGATCCTCTGAAGTTTTTGGATCCTGATGGACCCTAATGGATCCTGATGGACCCTAATGGATCCTGATGGATCCTAATGGATCCTGATGGATCCTGATGGATTCTGATGGATCCTAATGGATCCTGATGGATCCTGATGGATCCTAATGG
>JAJEKB010020545.1:295156-354340 GCA_022393335.1 Macrotrachela quadricornifera | reverse complement strand
GGATCCTGATGGATCCTGATGGATCCTAATGGATCCTGATGGATCCTCATAAATCCTGGGAGATCCTTGTTGATCCTAAAAGAAGTCTACAATTATCGTCAAGGTTATTTTGCTTCTTAATTTCTCTTCTTATATTGCGACTGCTTCTATAACGATACTATTTGGCGTGTGTTAAGGTTCATTGTATAGTTGTCTCTATTGAATGCGACTTCATAAAAACAAATTTCTACGTATTGGAATGGTCTCAAATTAATAAAAATGCACGTCATATTATTTAATCGAAAGCTACAATATAGAGTAAATTTAAAGCCATGCAGTATATCTAATTCTGATATTTAATTGGATGAATAGTATGAAAATGATCGTATAGAATACGAATACATTACAATTCATTTAAATATGGTTTTAGAGTTCAAACAAATTTTAATTTGAGTGTGAATTTTTGTAATAGTAATAAACATCAGATTCTTTATCCTTTTTGTCTCGCACAGAGAAGAAACAAATTTATATATATATAACGCAAACATTTGCATACACTGCATCTTTTCCTCTGATTATATGCATCTTAGTTCCTGTTCAAATACATCTATTTTTTATTAAACATCATAAAGAACGATGTCCATCGATTTAAATAATTTACCTGACGAAACTCTTTTTCTTGCAAATGATGAATTTTATGAATTTATTAAAACTTGCTTAGGTGTTGATGAAATGTTATTATTCAAAATACAGTCTATCAAAAATGTTAGAGCATTACTTAATGTTCCAGATGTTTTAGCTGTAGTTAATATAAAATGCAAAGAACTTGTTGATATTCAAGATCGTATATGTTTTATTGATGAAAACAATAATAATCAATTTGTTGTAAAATCAGGAATTAAAGGTGGTATTGATGATTTATTAGTTGCACTTAGAGAAAAAAATACAGAATATATCAAACGAACAAAACGTTCAAAAAAATCATCACGTTTTTCGAACAAAAATCATTGTTCGACATTTATACCATTATTGAATCAATCAAATTTAGATTCTTCCAATTCAACATTAGTACAAACAACAAGTAATTCAGCATCAAATGCACATTCTATCGACTTAACATTAACACCATCAACAACTACTACAGCATTACAATCCATGTCAATTAAAGATTATATTGACTTAATCTCTACTCGTATTGAAAAATTTTCATTGAATACCTTTACCTATATTACTTTACAAAATAAACAGGATTACACGATATTCTTAACTTTTTTGGATAAAGATACAGAAGGATATATTAAGTGCAAATGTAATTCATTGATTAAAATCAATTATCGATCAAAAACAGATTCATTTCAACTATCGTCATATTTCAAACATATTAAGAGTAGTCAATGCCTTATGATGAAGAAAAAAAAACAACAATTAAATACAAATTCAAATGAAATGAATAATTCATCGACTAATATTTCACAAAATATTGATTATGATTCTGAAGAAGATTCTAATGACAATAATTCAACAAAAGATAATGATAGTTTTCAAACTGAAACCAATCATTCAGTTTTACAAAATTCATCTGGTGCTGGAAAAAAACGATCTTTACCACATTCAACATCCTCAACAACTTTAAAAAGATCAAAAACTTGATAATACTTGAATTACATACAATAGCTGATTATTTTATATGTTCTTTATATTTTAGACAATTAACATTTATAACATATATGGATTTATTTTTGTTTTCTTGTAATCGTTTATATTAGGTCCTATTGATAGAAATTACCTTTTTTTTTTGTTCTTTTTTCACTTTGATGTATAGTTAAATTATTTTAAATAAAATTATAAACAAATTTTGAATTTAGTTGTACATCTTTAATAACTTGCTGCTAGTTTAATTGGTTTAATAGATAACATACAATTTTTCAAATAGTTTTTCAACATCTTTCAACTATGGCTAATATTAAAGATTTATCACAGTTTCTCGACATTATTCCATCACTTTCGGACGATGCCTTTTATGATTTTGTTGAAGAATTTGTTGGTGTTGATGAAGCTGCCATCCTAAAGATACAAAAAATAAAAAACGCTCAGATTTTATTAAGAATACCAGATGTCTTTTCATTTTTTATTATCAATAATAAAGAAATAAATAGGTTAAAAGAACGAGCTTGTTTCGTCGATGAAAGTATGCAACCTGTTGTAAAGGCAGGAATTCGATCAAACATTGAGTTGTTTATTGAATTATTAAAGAAACATCAAAAATCAAAAAAAGGTATTACTAGCTAATTTCACTTCCGACAGTAACATATTTAATTATATCATAGTTCAAGAAAAAAATGACCATACATACAGTTTTACCAATGCTAATACACAAAAAATCGAACCAAGTGAACGTAAACCATTTTCACAAATCTTTATTGATAACTTTTTGAAGAATATGAAACGACCTAGTAATAATTACACATTTGACGAAATTATTAATAAATTTGCATCAACATTACATATATTATCAGGACATCATGCATACGAATTCGTTCGTATAAATTTACCTGGTGCTTTACCTTCAATTACTACATTAAATAAATACAATGAAAATATTAATTTACATTTACGTGAATGTGAATTTAGATTTGATTTACTCAAAAATCACTTAGTTACAATTGATGCAAATTATGTCTTTTCGGTAGGCACTTGATAAAAATTGAAGATCGAAGATAATGAACATAATCTTGTACAATTTCAAGAATTACAGAGTATATTTTAGTCGATGAAGATCAACCAAAATGAATGAATTATTTTTCATTGAGAGAATCTGACAAAAAAGAGAAGGAAACAGGTATCAGAGTAAAAATTGATCGTTATTTCGATACACATAAATATGTGACAGATTTCCATGAATAGTGCGGCTTTTTTGTATTGATCATTGAATACTGAAGAAACTTTTAAAAACGTTATTGAGTCCTTTGAAGAAAAAGGATATTTGCAGAACTCCCGAAGGGGTTCCGTAACTTTCTAAAAGCATCCAAATGTGTCTAAAGTTTCAAAAAAAGGATAAAAATTTGGACAGAACCTTTTAAAAGTTCTGTGGAGTACTCTCTAGCAGATCCATCTCATACGAAACATTTTTTTGCTGTACGGAACCTAAACAAAAGGTTTCGTAAGAGATGCTTCTGCTAGTGGGTACTCGACAGAACCTTTTAAAGGTTCTGTCGAATTTTTTATCCTTTTTTCGAAACTTTGGACACATCTGGATACTTTCAGAAATCTACAGGTCCTTTCCAGGGGATCTGTAAATCTCCTTTTTTTTGGGGTTCATTAATATGTACTATTCCTCTCATCAAAAATTTGTCAGGATTCACTTTTCATTGATATTATTACCCATACTTTATCAAATATTTTTCCTTTGTAGTCTGAAGATACAACTGGTGTCATCAAGTCAATCTTTTATGATTCTACAAATGACTGTTTCATTGGATTTTCTCCACCATTGATGAATGGCTTACCTTCAATGAATACATTCAAAACCGATAATTATCATGAATTGGAACAATGGTTTCAACATACCAACAGATCAAGTTTAATTAATACACATTTAATTGAGCCTATACTAACAAACAATTCATCAAATGTACATTCAAGACCGTATATCCTTTCAGCTTATGGGACGGATGATAAAGTCACGGCAACAGATATTCTTCGAAGATGGATATATTTATATAATGAATGTAAAGAACGAGATATTCATCTTGTAGGTTTTTCATCTGATTGTGCACCGAAATATCTCAAAGCTATGCGATTAGCATTAGGATTTTTTACTCGAGCACCAAATATCGATTTAATTACTGGGAACGACATGCTTCTTGATATTGGAATTCCACCTACATGGCATTTTTTTTTCATGAGAAAAATCCAGTCATTTCTTTGCATGCAAGATGGTACTCATCTTGTAACTAAAATCAGAAATCGTTTATTATCAAATACAGCAAACTTGTGTATTAATGGTCAAGATATTAATGTAAATTATCTGTTTCAAATACTTGAAAATTATTCCAAAATTGAACATAATTTGGTTAAAACTGATATATATCCTCATGATAGGCAAAATTATTCATCATGTCTCAAAATAACATCTGATGATGTATTAAATTTATTGAAGCAAATAAATGCTAGAGCTACTTATACATATTTATATTTATTAAAATTAATAATTCTAACATATGTTAAATCGAGTACATGTATTCAGGATCGTTTGCTCTTTGGATGGATAGTTGTCTTTTCATATAGAATGTGGTGGTAATCAAAATCAACATATACTTTTTATTTATTTTCTTTTTGCTTCATAGGAGTAGTATTCAACTTAATCAAAATCTTTCTACACAAGAGAAAGATAAGTATTTCATAACAAAATCTGCTTTTTATTCAGCAGAAATAAATATTCATTGTTTAACATCGATAATTGTATTAGTATCTACAGGACAATTGCCACCGTATTCATTAAATACTTATCTATTCAGTAGTCAAGCGTGTGAAGCTACATTTCGCACCGCTCGATCCTTGAGCGGCACGTTTTCATCAATGACCAACTTTTCCGTATATGAATTCATGAACAAAGTAGGAAAAATTTCAATTTTAAATCATATAAAATCTACTGAAGAATTGAATGACACCACATGTTCATTAAAATTTCCTGTTCATCACAAGCATCTGCCTAATGAATCGAATAAATCAATGAATAATCAAAATCTATTTACATTAACATTAAATGATATTGAAAAAATGATTATTAAAGCTTATCATGAAGCCGAATTAATTATGGCAGAGTTAAATTTAATTGAATCATTGAAAAAACATAAGCTAAATGATATGAAAAAACTTAGCTCATTTGTCTTTCAACAACTTACCAAAAATTCAACAATTGATTATTCTGTCGTCAGTAATAATAACGACGAAGAAGACTCAGATGATGATGATAATGTCAATAATAATAATAATAATAATATTGTTATTGATTATCCTGAAATTGATTCTGAATCTGATGAGGATTCTTCAGATGATGATTGTCGTAATCCTTATCATTTAACAGTGTCCAAACAAACATTTCAAGGGATGAAGATCTTTGATACAATTAATCCAGCAAAAACATGTCATTATTTCAAAATTTTTATCAATAACAAACAAAAGTATATTCATAAACAGACTGCTGCAAGGATGTTGACCATTAATAAAAACTCTTTGTCTTCTGACAGACAAATACGAGTCCAACAAACAAAAAATCAAAACTGATGTATTTATGTACATTCATTTATAATATTAGACACTATATTTCAATAAAGATTGTAAAATGAATTTCAATATACATTTTTTAAAACGTTTCTGTAAATAAGTGACAGTATATTGCTAATATCACTAGTGCTTCTTACGTAGAGAATATAAAATAATCAATATAAAGAAAAAGTTATTAGTAGAAACACTAAATCATGACATTCTTTTCAATGGTGCCGTTTGTATTACTAAAATTCACAAATCTTTAAAAATTATTAAAATCCATATGTGACCAAAAGACAATACAACGTAAGCAAATACTTCAATTCTTTTTTTTCTGTACTCAGGATAGTCGTAAAGTCTTGATATAGTATTCAGGTGGGATAATACATGTAAAATAAGGACTAATTAACCTTCTAGTAGTCACGTATTACATGGAACAATAATCTATATAATGGATCCTCTTGGATCCTCTTGGATCCTTATGGATCCTTATGGATCCTCTTGGATCCTTATAGATCCTCACGGATCCCCATGGATCCCTTTGGATCCCCATGGATCCTTGTGGATCCTGACGGATGTTAGGATCCGTGAGGATCTATAAGGATCCGCTTTTTCCCCCTTGCTTTTCAAGCATAACCAAAAGAATTTGAAATGAAAACAAAGGTCGGATTAGAATAATATCAATTTGATTCAAAAATGCGTATTTTAACATCATTCGAGAGAAAGTCATATAAAATGAAGACGAACACAATTAAGTATGAAAAATACAGAGCAATCGATCTATCAGTTGCATTTATTGCTGTAAGTGGTAGTAAAAGTGTGTTATGTTGGAAAAAACCAAGTAAATAGATATGGTTGGATGATTTTATTATACACAATGGTGTCTGTATACATGTGCAGGTAAATACGGCTGTTTTTTTGTCCGTTATCATCAAAAAGTAATAAATGGGGGTAGACAACGATGATGTCAATAGTGTTTACCTTTCTATGATGTGTTTTAACATTAGTAAATACTAATTAGATTCAATAAAAATTTTGAATAATGCCTTTTTTTCCTATAATTATAGATATTTCTTAATTCACATTGGGGGGGGGGGGGGTGGTATGTACAAATCACTACACAGAATACATGTTTTTTTTTTACAAACTATTGTCTCGACCATTTTACAGCACTAGATGGTGTTTAATGATGCTAAAAATATGACTCTGAGTCTAAGACAAATAGTGAAGAACGAAGACTCACAATATTTCAGTACGGTCTACATACGATTCTAAGCTAATGATAATGTAAACTTTTTATAATTAATTTTTAATCATGGGAGAACTCTTTGAAAAACGAATAATTCTTTGATTCTCAATTGTCTAACAATAGGAAGAATTTATTCGTTTATTGAAGTTGAAAAGATATCTGCTTGACACCATGAGAAAAATTTCAGCGTCGTATTTTAATACGAGAAGAAAAATCTTATGAGCCTCATCTAGATTCACGACGCTCGGCCACTGATAATGATACAACAGAACGAAAGAAAAAGAAAATGAGCAATAGATTATTTTCGTTTAATATGTTCGATTAGCGAATAAACGTTATCAACATCTATATTTCTAAATCTTTCAGTAATAGTAAGTCACTACGAGACATTTTCCTTGATTTATTGATTTAAAGATAAAAGGATTTATGATATCTTCAAGTGAATATGACTCACTACAATTTCTACACAACATTAATGAACTACTTACGCTTATATCATATAAATGTTTTGGTTCGCAATAGAATTTAAAAAGAAGAGGAAATATAAAGATGAGAGAGAAGAGAAAAAAATATGAAGATAACAATGCAAAGTGAAAAACATTACCGACCAGATGTGGAAAAAGAAACAAACAAACAAGTCAAATCTCTGGGATGATGATATAGAATATTGAAATATAAAATGAGACAATTCTTCGCTTGCCTAGCTAATCTATTATAAAATATACTGTTCATTCTAAATCCCACTTCTCTCATCTACCATTTATTAACATCAGTTAATAACAGATAGGTATTCAAACTTAGTTGAAATGCAAGAGATTCGGTAGATGTTATCAGGTGATGCACTAATTTTCTTCAATAAACAAAAAGAAAATCATATATAGATTTCTTCCTAGTTATAACTAATGTAGTAAAATCGTGCCAGTCATACATTCCATGGACAATTTTCAGTCTGATACAGAATTTATGTTCGATTATTTCTTTGTTTCTCCGTAGAGAAGAATCAGATGGTAAAGAGCCATTTGTAATGCAGGAGAACGTAATTATAAAAAGTTTTATTGCAAATTTTCATTTCCTTCTTATTAATTGTTCTAAACATTTGTCTTCATGACATTATGAACTTTGATGATGATCTTAAATCTTTCACTGATGTATATTATACTCCCAGATATTTAAATCTATCAACAAATTCTATTTCTTGCGAATTAAACCACTATTTAGGATAAAGAGATGCAACAACACTGTGAATAAAATCAGCTTTAGTTTTAGTAATATTGATCGGTAAAATTATATCTTTTAAAAAACAATCAAGTTGCTTAGGGGCAATTGCTGCTCTTTTATCTAATTCTAATCGCGATTTCTGATCATCCTGACAAACATAAAACGATCTATTTCTCAACCAGTTAAAAATCTACTTTAATAGTTGGAGCGGTATATGTAATTCATTACGGGGTGGAGTATTCACATATTGTCGAATGCAGACATGAAGTCAATGAATATTGCTACTGTAGATCTGTTATTAGCTGCAACTGTGCGTCTCAGCTTTTGAATGAACGAGATAATTTGGGTTTAAAGTTTCCTATCAGATGAAAAACTTGATTGTTCATCAATGTAAACATTCATATTCTTACACCAATTAATCGTCTCTTTTCTTTAATATCACATACACACGGTAAGAAAAGCAGAGAGAGAAGAATAATGATCGATAAAAAGTTCATTATACATAAAGAAGACAAAATTGAACCAATAAAGTATGATGGATAATGAGCGTTAGAATAGAAATTATTTTTATTCGCTATTCAGATTTAAAGAAAACAATGATTATTGTTATATTCAAAGAGTTCAATTCTTTGTTCAATGACTTAATATATATAGAGTAAATCAATCCATGAATATCATATCCTCATTGTCTATATTATAAAATCATGCAACAAAAATTATTGATTATTGTCCTCGTGATTTTTTTATTGGGCGTAGTTAACTGCATGAATATTCCAAGTAAAGGTAACATTTTATTGAAAATGAATAATTATATAAAAGTTTCTTTTTCAAAATATAGTTAATAATGAAGATTCTCAAACTGTCGGTTTTGAAACAACGACGATGAAAGAAGTTATGCATGGAAAACGACGTGAACCAAGTGAATGTTCTGAAGATTGTCCATGGGTTCCCTATTACAAAGATTGCATCTGTACTGACTAACCTCAGTCAATAAATGAATGTCAATTAAAACTAATATATAGATTCTCATATTGTTCAAATTTATTGTTGCTTTGTTCTTCGTAAATAAATTCATCTGTATGTTTGTCATACTATTTTCATTTCATGTTAAACTCATTATGAAATATTTTAACAGATATTCATTTAAATTACAATAGAATCATTACTATTAGGCTACTCAATTGTTTTGGTTTGTGAGAAAGTGAAGAAAATCTCTCCTCTTATCGATAACTCTGATTGGCATATAATCAAACTATATTCAGAATAATAAAGACGAGGTTATTATTTTTAAATATAAAGAAATTAATTCAATTCAAAATGTTTTATGTTACATAGGCTCAGCCTCAATTTATAGAGAAAACGTTTTCAACAATCTAAAGATGATTAATTTTTCATTTGAAAAGGATATATTTTATAGATTCTATTCTATGAATAATTCTCGCGTTAGATATAGCATTGCCAATCGCAATGCAGAGATCAAAGTTGACGAAAGAATGTCTCTAACCTAATAATCGATCTAATATCAACGCTATATTTCACGATGTCGAGCGCAATCGGATATGTAAATTTTAAAAGATCCCGATGATTTGTTTTCGACATATTCTAGTTTGGAATTCGTTTATCAGATTCTATTTGGTTTCTCGTGAATTGAATCACTTGGAAAATGTATGGGTTGCTCAATACTTTTCACTATGTTTTACTTCTGCTAATCACTTTTTGTAAGATACTTTAAGTAGTTCGAGTATAATCGATTGGTGAAAAGCGCGAATTAAGAGTAGCTTTTTTTGAAGAGATGGATGAGTCTATTTCTCCATTGAATAATCTGTAATTATTCAGTTTATTTTTTCGTTCATCTTATATAAACAGTAGTGTCACATATCCAGGATTTTGGAGATGCCACTGCGTCTTCTGAGAGAGATGCTGGTGGGGATGTGAAGGATGTGTATCTCTAGCGAAGATCTTACATCTCCAATGGCAAATGACCGCATCTCTCGGGTGTGGGTGTGGCGTCTCCCTCAAGAGGTGTCGCATCTCCTGAGGGAGACGCAATGGCATCTCCAAAATCCTGGATATATGACACTACTCATCTGTAGACAAAACTGTGCAAATTCATTTTGCAAATAGCTCTACCGACTTCGATTTTCTATTCAAAATATCAAGCGTTTATTTCATTTCTCGTCAGTGAAAGACATACATTCTTACATGACTATTTTTATATCTTACATTTTTGAAGAAGAAAAAAAGAGTTTGTTGCTTCGTTTCATAATCAATATAAAAACACCTACGTAGATAACAGATGAGTTATGTTACATTCATTATCTTTTCCTTTAAATATAGATAGAATTACAGATTTTATAATTAAAATAATAAAAAAACGACGTAGATGACACAAGAACGGTGTTACAAGCATTATCTTTAGATAATAGTATAAGTGTCGTAATGTTAAGAACTATCTCAAATAAAAATGAACTTGCAGTGCTTTACTATTTCAATTAAAAATAGATCAAGATATATGATGTGAAAGGAAAAACTAAGAGGATAAAAAAAAATTGTAGACGGTGATAATGGTCGAAGAACTCATTTTGTTTAAAACAGAGAACTTCTTAGTCCAATGTTACTTCAGCTTCTTTTTTCTATCTAAAGAATTCAAAACTCAAACATAGTTCTTTGCACTTATTCCAAAAGAACTTACAATTTCGATTCTCTTGCTAGGACGCATTTTGGATTAACAATAATAAAATTTAACTAGTACGTATTACTCAATATTCTATTAATGTTTGTCCAATATATAGGACATTCCAGAACGTTCTATTGACTTGTGTTAATTATTTCAATGATACACCACATATAGTGTTCATAATAAATAAATATTTGGAAGATTCTTTAATTACCCAGTAGGAATTTGTTTATGAAATTTTTCTAGAGTCTTTAATAGTGCACCTTTTGAAATAAAAATCAAGATGTTTATATTTTTTCAAGGTAAGATATATGCAAAATAAAAAAAGATCTTTCAAATAAATCTTTGTTATGTAGAATATGGCGCATCATATAAGCTTTTCATTTTAAGTATAGTAGAAACTATGTGCAATAATCTATGAAACTTTCAAAGACTTTACTTTTGTTTAATGCAAGAATAAAGAATTTTAAAATCTTTTCAGAACTTTCGGGATATACTTTACCTTAAAAATGAGTTTGTTAGGTGAAAATAAACATTATTTCATTTACTTTAGATACAATTGAATATCTTCTTATATTGATTGTTTTTATTTCTAGAATAATGTCACAATTTACTGTTCTCTTTATTTTTCTTGATATAATTGCCATTATTTCTCTATTAATTGGAATATTTATTTCATTTCTTATCTTATACATTATTATTTTTAAACTTGTTTCATCTCATACAATTGCAAATCTTTTACTTGCAAATACTTGTATCTGTACACTTGAACTTTGTTTTAGTAATCTTATTATTTATGGATTTATTATTGCAAGTGATAGTATATCAATGATTTCACTTACGAGTATTTATGATCAACAAAATTTTTGTCCAATTCGTTCTTATTTTCTCTTTACTGGTTTTTCTTTACTCTATACAAGCTATTGCCTTCAAGCATACTATCGTCTTCGACAGGTTATTTTTTATAAGAGACAATATCGATACAAAGTATTCATTTGGTTATGTCTTATTCAATGGATATTTTCATTTCTTCTTGTTTTACCAATGTTATTGACAAAATCATTTGTTTATATATCTACAGAATTTTTCTGTCCAATTCCATTTACTAAACCTTTATCAGTAGCATACATTGCAATTTGTGTCTATGGAGTTTTCATAACAATTTATGCAATAATTTATTTATGGATTTATATTTATACTACTCGAATAACATTAGTTAGTATTCAACGTCGACGAATAATTGATCGTCAATTTACAATGTTTAAACGAATTATATTTCCAACATTTTCACTTATGTTTCTTGGTATTGTTTATTTAACATTATTTTTTCAAACAATAGCAAATCAATATGAAACACATTTTTTAACTTATCGTCTTAGTTATCTTTTTATTGCTATTGGAATGAGTTTCATTCATATAATAACAATTATTCAGACACAATCAATAAGAAATACTGTATTAGAATTATTCTATAATTTAATAGATCATATATGGAAGAAAGAAGAACATATAAATAATATCACTGCTCAACAACAGAACATACGAGAAGTAAAAATGATAAGTTTTCAACTTCAAAGAAATAAAGTTGAACCCATGATAGGAAGAAATACTTTCAAAATAACATAATCAATTAAATGAATAATATAAATTTTCAGACAGACAATTATCAATTTTAATTATGTTAAACTACATTATTTTTTCTGTTTTTTTGTAAATATAAAAAAAATTTATTTCTTATATTTACGATATTATATTATCTATAATCAAGCAGATCTATGTAGTAGTGTAATTTGATAAAAACATCTACAGGATAGTTCAGTAACAGTAGAAAATATTTCATGTAATTACGAATTTCTATCCAGTGATTTTTTAATTGGTATCCTTTTGCATATATTCAGTCTCTTATGAATAATAAACCTCTTAGTATTTTTAAGATTTCTTGTTTATTATTCATATGATCAAAGCCATTATTTATTATTAAAATATAGTGCTTGAAATTCTTTACAAAGGCATATGTGACTAGAATGAATAACGATTTTGAATATACAATGGTATACAAAAAAAATTGGTGTTATTATCTGGCCGAGTTATTTCACCGAACACACCAAATATCAAAAGGTGTTTGTCGTACATAATCTACAAAACACCAAGTATAGTAAGCATAATAATTAATAACTATTATCGGTTTCAAAATATAGGGCATTTGGTTGTTTTTTGAATAACTTCCGATAGAAACAGGATAGAGATCTGTAGTTTTTGGCAGTTTGACTGGATTGATATTTTGATGTGGTCGTGAGGTTAGCTAGAAGTAAATTTTTCGATGAAAAAAAAAAGTTAATTAAATTATTCGAAATGTATATGAGTCGACGTAGTTTGTGATGCTGATTTCGAATATGTAAACAAAATCAGTAGGTTTCTATAGTAGTTTTTAGAAATTCAACGCGATTTTCCAAAGATCTTCTGAAAAATCTATCTTTGGATTTTTCTTAGAAAAAGTTTTGCTTATCAAAGTATGCTCTTGAGTCTTGTCTATTAAATGCTGAAAACCGCAGATCTCTATCCTGTTTCTATCGAAAGTTATTCAAAAAATAACCAGATGCCTTATATTTTGAAACTGATAATAGTACGCAAATGACATTTATTTGATAACCAGTTGAAGTTATACTAAGAAAGGAAACGATCATGTACTTGTCCCATATGCATTACGCACTATTCTACGAAAACAAATCGAAGCAGCTTCAAAATTATTTTACAAAGTCCTTATAGAGCTAGTGAATTAGAGTATTATACCTCTATAATTAAACTACCAACGATCGAAATTGAACTCCATGAGTGATTATTTAGAAGATTATTATTTATTTCAAACAGCTCGTGAAGAAAAATATACTGGAGTGTTTCGACAACATCTCAAAGCAATTGAAACTCCCATAGAAAATAGTAAAGATGAAGCTGGCATTGGACAACATGAATTAAATATTAAATACAGTGATACTCTCTCTATGGCTGATCGACATGTTACATACAAACAATGTTTGAAAGAAGTGAGCGATCAACCAGATGTGAGTATTACATTTATGGCCAAACCATTTACTGATGTTGTGGACAGTGGTTGTCACATCCATGTAAGCATGCTGGATGCTTCTAATGGGAAAAATTCATTCAGCATTTATGACAAGCCGAACAACAGTTTTAGTTCTTTATTTAAACAATTTTTAGGTGGATGATTAAAATATACATCCGATACGATAGTATTTTATGCACCAACATTTAATAGTTATAAACAAATGACCACTGCTTCATGAGTATCGACACATATAGCTTGACATTATGATAATCGTGCCGCACCCTTTCAGGCCGTTGGAAAAGGTCAATCATTTCGAATCGAATGTCGACTTCCAGGTACTAATTGTAATATCTATCTTGCATTTGCAGCAGCATTAGCATCTGGAATTCGAGTAATTGCTGATAAACTTGAATCACCACCGATGTTCGAGGGTAATATTTATCGAACAAAAGAACTTCCACAAGTACGTAAAACATTGAACGAGGCTATCCAATTGTTTGAAAAAAGTACTCTTGCACGAGAAGCATTTGATTAAGATGTTGTTGACCATTATCTCAATTTCTATCGACAGGAGCAAGCAGCTTATGACAAATATGTTACTGGTTGGGAACGACAACGATATTTTGAACAAATATGAATTTGATTATTTTAGACTTTATTATTTCATAGATTTTTATAAACAATTCATATATTCGAATAAATTATTCATTAACCGATTTTTTTATCAAGTAGGACGTTCTATATCATACAAGAGTGTGCGTCAGAATTCAAGAAAATTGAGGGTGAAGGTGAGTGAATGTCTTCTCTCATTCTACACACATACGTGCACTCATTTTTTTGGAACACTAACTAATATATGAAAAATAGTGTTTATTATAACCAATCTTTCATTTCAATAGGCTGGTATGTTTACTATTTGTATTGTGTAATCTTGTACATTGCCACAGATGTAATCGTCACATATATTCAGATCTCTTTCTTCCTATCAGAGGACAATATATATGCGATCTTGTCCGCTCAATCAATTTCTACTATCAAGTCAATTGAGATTTTACTTACGAGCTTCAGATGTCGCTTTGGCGCTTGAAGTGCTGAGAAACAATCTAATACGTCATTGATATTAATCGCTTGCATATTAATTACATTTTATAGTTATCTTGTGTTATTTTTCTCATAAAAAATGGTTCTACCCAATTTTTTTATTTAATAAACAGACTGTATGTTTTACTCTATGTGCTTGTTATTGCATAAGTAAATCAAACAGTATGAGTCATTCTCATCTAGACAGCGTAAAATATATTTTCCCGTTCTACTAACGATGACGTCAGTGGGTATATTTTCTCCAATGGTGCTTAAACATTTACATGACAGAACAACTTTCACATCATCGATTTTCTACGTAAGTATGAGTTGAAATCTATTTGTTCCTAACAAAATTAATATTCGAATGATTTTACCAAATATTTAGAATTGAATCAAGAAGATATGACAGAAGAAGAAATTGTCAAAATTAATCGAAAATTAAAGAAAATGATTGATAAATCGGAAGTAGACGAATCGGTTGCTCGAGCATTGCTTGTTCGCTGTCAAGAATTACATATTACATTGATAATTTTGCAAAAAACTGGTATTGGAAAAACCGTCAATGAATTACGACGAACTGCTACTGATGAGAATCTGTGTATAATGGCCAAGGATCTGTTGAAACAATGGAAAAAACTCCTTCCTGAAACTGTCTTAACCACTTCTTCGACCAAGGATGCTAAGTCAATAGCATCGACAAGTCATAGCCATAGTCAATCACAGAAAAAGGACACTATCGACAAGACTCAGTGCCATGAAACGAATCAAATTATTGAACGAAAAAATTCTCAATCGGTCACTTCGATTAATAATGTCCCACCGCAAATAACTGATACGGTAAGACTTAAATCACGTGAACTGCTAGCAAATGCATTATCAATCGCCGGAATTCCTGAAGATTCGGGTGATCCAGTAGAATTATCTGCTCGAATCGAAGATGCCATCTTCAAAGAAACCAAAGATACTACAGTTAAATATGGACGTCGTATTCGTAGTCGAATATTCAATTTGAGAGATATGAAAAATCCTGATCTACGTACTAAAGTACTTCTTGGTAGTATTACACCGGAACAATTGGCTGTGATGACTAGTGAAGAAATGATTAGTGATACTTTGAAGAAAGAATGTGACAAATTGAAAGAGATAACTCATCGTGAAAGTCTATTGGCAGTCGATGAAGATGGTATTGGTTGTGATCTGATGGAATGCGAGCGTTGTAAAACTAGCAACTGTTCATATTCCGAACTTCAAACACTTAGTGGAGACGAACCAATGACTCTGTTCGTCTTATGCAGAAACTGTGGTCATAGATGGAGAGGATGAATTGTTGGAGTTCGTTTCAAATAGGATCAAGTGATATCATAACAACTGTGTTGATATATTTAATCTGAAATTCATTTTCTGTCTCTTGATTAGACCATCTTTGCGAGGTGATTATGAAAATAAAAGTACGTTTAATTAATGCTCTCCTTAAAAGGCAATTTTCGCTGTGACTACATTCAAATGACCTGAAACTTGGAGAATATCTTGGCACTCAATTGAAAAAGCTATAGTGAAAATTTTAGTCTTCTACTATGACTTTTAACAGAGATATGAATCAATAAAGGACTAAAAACAGTTTTTTTTGTCAATTCCATTTTTCTTCCACAAATTTTAATTTACTTTATATTTAAAAGAGCATGCCGAGATGAAGCGCCAAGTAAAGTCTGTTGTTTTTTAATTCTTAATTTCAAAGCCAAGAAAAAAAAGAACAAGTTCAATATATACTGGAACTTCCTAAAAAAGCGAACATTTAATTATATAAGCGCGGTATATACAATAAAAATCAACATTGATTTAAAAACGGACTATGTAAATGAAAAATTTATCATTAAAAATAGCAAATAATGGCGTATATAATTTGTTTGTTCAGAATCAGTAAGTTATATAATGATTTGTTATTTCAAATTCGAATATATTATGAATAATTATTCCAAGAACGATTGTTGACTTCACAAGTTGAATTTTTGCATAGTATATCGTCGAAATAGCGATTAAAATCAAATGATACTGATTGGTTTTTCCATAGGGAAGAAAATCAGAAGGTGTATCTCTCTGAGCTAATTGATCGAATAATTGATTCAATATTTGATTGATACTATCCTAATGTTGATTTTCCAGTTGATGAATTACTTGACTTAATTCAGTAAGATATGGATTTTATTGAAGAAGTTCAAGTTTAGATAATTTATTATTATAATAAATACCAAGATTAAATAATTGATGATTTTGTAATCGATTTAGTTTAAAATCAGTTGACCATAGATCAAAAGAATCATTTAAAAATTCCTTGTTTTCAGCTTCTTAAGAAGAAAATGAATTAAAAATTATCTCTTGAACAAAACCCACAGTTGCATCAGTCGTATATAAAACTTGACAAATGTCAATTTCTTGTTAAATAAGTTTTGTATAATGATTCGTTGAAAAATTATTGATCCAAAAAAAGATAGGTTCCACTGCAATATTATGAATACCGATTCGTTGGGTTTCAATAAATTGATAAAAGTTATTTCATTGCGCTGTACATAATGATTCGACATCGTTCTCTTTTTCTATCTCAAGAACAACTTCAGATGGATTATTAATTAGAAATAAATCATTATAGATTGTTTGTATTGAAGTAACACTACCACGAAAAGCTTGTAGAGTATCGAAATAGATTTATTCATCATTGATAGATCCATATCGACGATTTACAAACTTTGAATATTTTTCTTAAAGAATTCGAGAGGAAAGACAACTGAAGTCAGAATAATAGCAATATCAATTCCAATCATATTATCTTCAATTTGAAGAAGAATGAAATCGCCTGCCGATACTGGAGTTGTATAAGCTAATCGACTGAGATCAATTATAGCTGGCGTGAATATCGCTACAACTACTGTATATGTCCATTTCGATGACGATCTCATATAACCAAAGACAAGAAATCGTGGAACAAACATTCGTAATATTTGATAAATATTTTTTCTAATTGCTAAATATGTAATATATGTCCATACTGCTCCTATCAAACAAAAAAAACAACATGATTTTGTTACATAAGATCGAAGAAAAAGATGAACTTGATTGAACTTACCAAGTAAAGTTCCAAATAATTTCATTCACATTGTGATAAATGCTCCTTCAACAGTATCTACTTATGTCATACGCAGAGCAACAAAAATCCATTGACCATGTTCAAATACTTTTACTAAAGTTAGTTCCATCACAAATATTGAACCAATATCCATGATCACGATAGTTTTAATTGCTATCAGTATTCGTAACCATTGAGGTTTTAAACGATGTTTTAAACTTTTTCTCTTTTTTCTACAACAACTTTTTTCCTTGTTGTTGTCGTGAATTCTATTAAGAGAGGGTCCGTGAGAAGACCACCCAATATGATAGAGTGGCTTAGTGAGTCATATTCTAGATAATTATCATATTAAAATGACTTTCTCTTTTGTTTAAGTTATAACGATAATCTGAGATAAAAAGTTCTTGTTTGGTTATCGACGATGGAAATGCAAAGTAGAGTCAAACAAGCTTTTCGGAAATCATAGCGAGAGTATTGAAAGGAGTGTAGAGAGTGGAACTTAGGTCATAGAAACAGTCATTGAATCAAAATTTTTCTAATATTCATAAAATATTTCCAACCAGCATGACAATCAAATATTTAGATAATTATAGATCACAAATTACATTTGAAGAAAACTGCAAACAAAATTGAAGACAGAATATTTTAAAAATAATTTTAAAAAAATAACAGATTTCCATATCTCTGTGTGATCCTTTCTGTTTTGCAATAATCTAACACACTTTAACGCATTTTCACGCTTTTAAAATTTTTCATAATATCCGTAATATCAATGTGCGTGTAATTACATGAATTTTAACACATGTTCCAATAAGAATTATAGACTATACATGACTTAGTCATGTAACCGATGAGTTTACAAAGTAATTTCAAGCTACTTACAACGATTGTTTCAACCTTGCTGAAGGATTTCATCAGATAGTTTGAACTCTATTCCACTGAAATCAGATGATTATCTATTTATTTGAAAATCTTCATATAGTGAATACATTCATTGTAAAACAAAACGATGAATGGACGTGTGCTACTGTAAATGTGCGACATTTTGCTTTTGGAAGATGTTATTGATGTGCATTGAACATCGGAGGAGATTGCACTATTTTATTTTTGTAGAAATAATAGTCTCAGCATTTAGTTATGGTAAATATATTGATTTAATCAACATTCAGACTTCCTTCTTGTCCAAAGAACTCATCAGTTGGTTTAACATTCGTACTCCCAAACCCAGTTTTTAGATGCAACAACTAGTATATATTATCGATACAGTAATTTTCTTTCGTTTTTCAATAAGGATGCTAGCTGAAACAATATTATTCACGTGTCTAGATCGACGGAAAAGATGATATTGATATTATTTGTTGAAGATGTTATTCACTATTTGATGCATTTTGACTTAATTTTAAAGTTTCATTAGATGTTTTAGTAATATCTGCATAAATAATTCAAAAATCCTTAATATTTCAAAGATTTTAAAATAAAATCCTTCAAAGTTGTAAAGATTTTTAATTTAAAAGCAGCAAGGGTGTGAGGGTGGGTATGAGTATAGCTATTACGAAAACGTAGAAGTTATTATGAAGTTGCAGAATCTCATCAAGTACCAAAAAGTATCGATATAAATTATCCATCTAGAGATAAATCATATATACGATACTCTAAATTACTATGTATTGTAGAGTGGGTATAACTACCACAAGAACATAGGCGAATCAAATAAAAACAGATCGATCTATATTTTTAATAAATATAAATCATTCTGCTAATTTCAACTTTTCTTTTTCAACACGTAATTAATATCAAATAATGTTTTGATCGAAATTTAATTATTAATGTACTTGAATTATATGCAATACAATAAAATAATGCAAATTATATTTATACCAATGCGTTTCATGTTTATTCATTAAAATTTAAAACATATATCAGAACAATGCATTACAATTAAGGGCAACACTTTATCTTTATTTTATTAAAGTAAGTCAACTTTACTCGAAAAATAAAGTGAATCATAATACTTTATGTTTATCATTCATTTACTAGCCAAATATTGTATACTGATAATGCTGCAGCATAAACCAATATTTTTACAAATATTTCTCCTCAGAATAGTTGAAGAATAAAGTAAAAGGAAAATATTAACATTGAAAATGAACTCTATTGTTGAATAAAAACGTTTTGAATAAATTTCGTGAACTAGTCGAATCCTGAAAGTTTTTTTGTTAACTTTGGTCGATTGTCTGGCAACCGATGTTCCATAATAAGTGATTCTCTTAATATTTTGACTATAACTATTTTTTCTTTTTGATCTTTAAGTCTATTTCTTTTTTAAAAGATATGTCGTCAAATTTTCGACAACATCAAAATCAAATTTATTTCTGTAGAAAGTTAAAGAAAAAGATTTAACAAAGATTATGCAAGGTATAAAAAGTACCTAATTTTCAAAGCTAGCGAATATTTCATGAATGGCTAGCGTTTGTATCTCTTTGTTTTTTTTTTATCTTAAACTGTGTTTATTTTAAAAGCAAAGTATACGATAAGATGCAACATGAAAAGCTCTATATTTTACAAAGCACTATTTATATTTTATATATGCATATTTTGTTTTTAAAATAAGCAAAATTCTGTACAGTCAAAAACTAACCTTATTCATAGTATGGAAATTTGGTTGTACCGAATTTTGCTTATTTTAAAAACAAAAAGTGTTATATAAAATAAATTGTGTTTTGTAAATTGTAGAGCTTTTCATGCTGCATCTTATCGTATACTTTGCTCTTAAAATAAATGCAATTCACGATAAAAAAAAAGAGATATTTACTGGCTTCAAAAGATTAGTACAGTCACGAGTGGTTATTCCGATCATCTCGCCACTGTTTTTCGTATTTTCGATCATATTTCTTTGCAATACAGGACTTTTCGAAGATTCCTTCGTCAATCGATAGAGCACACTTCGTTCTACTTGTGATCCAAAATTCACCCCTATATTACGTAAAATATAGAAAAACGAAGAAGAACAAAATGAATTATTAAACGTTTGATCCGAATTACCCTTCGTGGCTGTACTTTTTATATCTTTTATAATCTTCGTTTAATTTTTTATCCTTAATTTCCTATAGAAATAAGTTTGAATATGATTTTGTAAAGAGAACCAATTCTAAAGATCAAAAAGAAAAAAAAATTATAGCCAAAATACAGAGAGTACTATTTATTATGGGATACCTGTTAGATGGTTTTGTGTGAGTATTATATTTCAGTCCTGTACACGTTGTACTGATAAGGGTTGTGTTTGGAAAATATGACTACAAAAAAAAACAAATAAATATTGATATCTTTCACTTAGAATTACGACGGGAAAAAATGAATCTTGATAAGAGAATAAATACTACGCGACAAGTTTCACGTACAACTACGAAAGAACGCATCACAAAAACAAAATTCAAGCATGCAATCGTTTTCACATCTATCTCTTATGTTTCACCTCGTTTTCTTCTTATCAGTATCGATTCGACTTGTCAATACTCTTATATGTGCCATTGACTGCGAGTTTTCTACTCAGATCGGCAATATCACTGTTCCATCATGTATGATTGCCAATAAACCCAGCACCGAACATAGCTGCCAACTTGAGTTAACAATTAACTACGTTTCTAGCTCGATTGCTGGACACCTCAATGCTAGAACGCTTCCAGAGGGTTTTCTTTTCCATATGATGACCGTCTTTTCACTTTACGACGAGACATCCAATGTAACCATTCGTTTTGATTATTCTACAGTAGATAACTGTGATCAAAACTTTCTTAATGAGCTCTTGAGTCGTGACTGGCTCAAAGTTCAGAACAATGTGATCAGTTTGAGAAAAAATCTAGCGGAACTACTCTTTAATTCAAGCGATCTTCGACCTCATGAAATTTGCCTAGATCCTCAAAATTGTTCTGGCGAAGGTTTCTGTACAGCAAACTATTACAATATATTTGATGGCAAAGGCCCCTAGTTCGAAGGTGAATGTGCAAATTCTACGAATCAACCACTTCTTCAATGGCATGAAGGAGTAACTCAAACCATAAGTATCGAAGACATGACCTATACTTGCAACAAGCCTTCATGCGCTTCAGCAACAACAGCACAACATATTGTTGAAATGATTCAAAATGATTATGTCTTACCACTAAATGTGACCGTTCCACCAAAGGATACAACTACACAATCGTCCACAACATCGATATCGACTTCAACAAACAGTGCAACTAAATTGGTTCACTCGAATAAGACTGAAAAAATCATTTTTGCATTTTTCTCTGTAGTCTATGTGTATCTATTTGGTATTTAATGTGTTGCTCTCTTTTCTCTATTTGAAGTAAGTCAGGTTTCTTGCATTCTATACCACTATCGATCATTTTTTATTAATACACTGGAGTTCTGATGAGTAAGCTGTTTTCTCTGACAGAAACTTTACGGCATTTTTATATTCAAATAAAATAACCTACACCAAAAGATTCACCAATGCCATATCGACTTGTTCGATGGAAAGACGGTTAAATAGTAATCAACAGGTTATTTTTGAAAAAGAGAAGTATTCCTTTTCAAACTATTTCTCACCTTGCATAAGATATATTTAAGAGATCGACGATAATCGTTCTCAATTCGAGTGGAAGTAGTCGTGATCGATTGTTTTCTTTCACTAGTCATCATTAAATTCTCTGAAGTATTTAAGATAATTCCTCGTTAAGCACCAATATCGTGCTCAAACACTTTAGAGTTATCTAAGTTGCAAGAACGGTCTCTCTATTGAAACACGTTGTTTGCTGAACAAACGATGCAACAAATGCACATTCTTTTGACTTGAATCAGGCTGAATCGGATAGAGCAGTGAGTTGACAGCAAAACTTCAATTGAATCTGGTCGCTCTTGAGTATATTTCAAATTTGTACCAGGCGAAGAAACCACGCCATCCTTGTACAAATTATGTCGACGGACAATGTTTTATACTAATATCATCGAAGATTTTAGAATTATGTTGAACAAGTTTAGAATCAGGAACATCATTGGTGTGATGAAGATATTACCCTATGGCTTCTCATCTATTTTGAATGAATAAACGCTGTAACCTTGTATGAGAATTCTATGTTGTTCCTTTGAATTTATCAACAATTTCTTGATTGTTGATGCGCACTTATTTTCAATAGGAACTAACACCTGCCCTATGGTATCAACGACGATCAGATACAGGTGTGATATCACAACAATGCAAACGAATATTATGGGCTATGGCATCGCATTTTCGCATATACTGATGCTTCACTACATCTAAATTCTTGGAGCCAACCTCATTCATACTCTTTATTTTCGAACTTTTATATTATCACAAATGAAATCACAATAATAAATAACCACTGACAAAGCGGAAAACTTCGAGATACATTAAAGTCTGTTAGGAAATGATCAAATATACATTTCGAGTTTGAGCTTTATGTACAAAAATAGAAAACTTAGCTCGACTAAAACTGCGAAGAAAGAACATTGTACATGAAAGATACAGCTTAGATGACATGCTATATATATATATATAGAAAAATAAAAACTTGAAAAATACGAAAACAAATGGCTCCTGAGAAAAGTAAAGACTTCGTGCCGGAATCACATTTCGAGATATGGTCATGTTTTTCCAGTGTCTGTTTTGTCAAAAATTTACGTATAATTCCTAAAAACAAATAAACTACTATTATACATGACAAAGCAATTAAAAGCATTTGTATCATCCTTCTAATAAGGTAAAAATTTCTTTATGAAAAAATGAGCCATATACTAGATATTACTATTTAAATAGTGCCTCGAACCAATTGGTAGAAACACTTGTTCAATAGAATGGTAAACTGATAAAAAAGTTTTTTTTTGAGGTGTATAAATCATCAATCGTCATTGTCTATATTTATATTATTTACTGAACATTCGTGGTAAACTAAAATTTCATTTATTGATATTTATACAATTGTATTCATCAAACGTTCTTGTTGAATTATGATTTCGTTTATTGATATTTGTACAATTGTATTAATTCAACATTAGTATTAACAATGCTATGTTTTTACGCTCAGTAAACAAAAACAAATCAGTGTGGTTATTTATCTGAAATGTGCATTTTTTTTTTGATTAAATAAAATAATGGTCATGATCATGCACTAAAGTGTTTATAAATATATGGTCTCTGAACAAAGATTTGAAATTAGACGGAGCGATGGCGGTATGACTTTTTTGTTGTCCTGTCCATCTCTGGTCTGTATTATTTTTTTTTATATTCCATATATAATTCAAATACATTAATAATTAAATTTTTTTATAAATTTTTGTTTCATATTAACAGGTTATTGAAAAGCAAGAATTGAAACTAACCCTAGTGAATGTACTGAGCTAAGGGTACCCAGTACTGAGAAATTTTCACCAGGGTACCCGATATGGGTACTTCGAAAAAGTCTCAGTAATTATACTGATGTAGGTACTGCATTAGGTACCCATACCAGTATGTTTACTGAACAAGTACTTATATGGGTACCCACACGTATAAATTTACTGAGAAAATTCCTACGGGGTACCCTAAGTTTGTCTCGTTCTGTGTAGCAAACTGTTCATTCACCGTTTTCTTTTGCGCACACAGCTTAATATAAACAACTAGACAAAACGTAAGAAATTAATTTTTTTTCAATATTCTTTCTTGACTATTTTCTAGTCGAGAACATGCCGATCTCAATAAAAAATTGAGAGAGGACTACCTTGAAGTGGTTTGATGGAGATCCAACCAACTTAGGTCCGGAGGTCATATTTCAAAATTGACCTGATTGAATTTTTAGAATTGGAAAAATTCATTTAAATCGAAAAATGTCATAAAATGCCTTAAAATAAAAAAATAAAAAATGGGGTCAAGGTGAGGTTCGATCAGCGACCACCAACATACTGCAATTTTGGCGCCAGGGTACCCAAAAATACTGTGCAATAGTACTTATTTACTGAACACTTTTCAGCAGGGTACTTGACAAAGTACTTAAGTACCCTCAAGTTGTTGGGACATTCTTGTACCAGGGTACTTTTTTAGGTACCTTCATGTCAGTACATTCACTAGGGAAACCATTAATTTATATTTATTTAAAATATTTTTACTTAAACAATAAAGAATTCAGATAATTCTATAAATGGATAGAAAAATTTAACCTATAATAAAAATATTGTTTATATGGTGCTAGTTACAAAAAACAAATTGAATAATTTAATAAATATTTAAAAAAATATTCTATAAAAAACACGAATAAGAATTATGAAATATTTTCACTTAGACAGTAAAGATTTTAAATTATTTTCTAAGTGGATAGAATAATTCAACCAATAGTAAATAATATTATATATGTGTCGCCGGTATCTGATCATTATTCCCTTAAAAGAATCAAATCTTTTTTTACTATTTAATTTTCTTCGTTTATTTTCTCAAGAATTTCTCTTTAATTTTTGTTTACAAATTTGTTAAATAAATTTAAAAAAAAAATAATAATGACAATTAAATTCAATTATTTTCTATTTTCTTCTTTAGATAATTACATATATATCTATTACAAGTCTTGAAGAGTACTATCTTTTTAAAGATACGAAATACGTCGGCATAAATTTAACTCTCCACTATTTTATTTTATTATTATTATTATTGTTTTGTTACATTTCTACATCAAGCATATTAATAATTTTTAAGAAAAAAAGATTTTATTGTTTTGATTTTAATCGGTTGCTCACAAGCAAAAATTCAAATTAGCAGATTGATTTATATTTATTAAAAATATAGATTAATTTCTTTTTATTTTAATTAATTTGATTTATCTCACGAAACGTCTTTTAAAAGTGAGGCTAGCATATAATGTTTCAATTGTGTCAACCTTTACCCGAAGGTACAGAACGAGAAAAAGTGATGGTAGATAGACAAGCGATAATGCATGCTTGACTGATTTTTCGCATGAAGGATAGTAGTCATTTACTTACCTAATGTACGTTCACTGCATTAATGTACAGCACATGGTAAGAGAATAAGAAACTAACAAGACAAAATCAAACATTTACGAAGTCACACACAATGTTAATGTGTAGGCGAACAATAAACAAATTTCTAAAACGGTGGATCTTTATAGCTGTGATTCTGATATTTATTATAGTTTTTAATCTTGCAACCACTTTTTTCTCTCATGTAGTACCAAAAACGGACAGCGAAAATACTGATAATCGCAAAGAAAAGTTTCATTATAACCGGATCGGTTTTTATTCAACTATGCGAAAAGTAAAACCCAATGTCACATACTATCGTTGGACAACTGATAAACTTTATCATTACCAATTTCGTTTTGAACTAAATTTCGACAGTACGAATGATAACCAGCGTCTCATGATTCTAATTCATGGCCGTAGTCGCACATGCGTGGATGAAAATATTCATAAACGACAGAGATCTGATTGTAGAGCAGATTGCATTACAGTGAATATTTGACTGTGGAAATATCTGAACAACCATCATTGGTGGGAATTTCCTGTCGCTCGTCGCATTTTGTCGACCTATCGGACTTATCGTTATTCGATTTTGGCTATATGCTCAGGAGAAAAAAAGTTTGAGGTACATGGACCCATACAGAATAATACTAGTGTTAAATGGATGTACTTATCCTTACAGAAATGGATGAATGAAGTTTATTACAAGCAGTTTCAACGCTACCCTCGTTTATATATTCATGGTATTAGTCAAGGCTGTAAATTTGCAGGTTTACTCTGCAGAGTTTTACCTATTCAAGCTCAAATTTTTTCTATCTATCCAGGACATCCGGAAGCTATGGTGACTCGCTCAGATTATCGTCCTGCGATGCGAAGAAGACTTCTTCTCGATCCAGTCTTTGCAGATTGGTTCTATTTTGATTTCTGCTATAACTCAACACATAGAAAAACAGAAAAACACAATCTTTGTCCATTTGAAAATGATCGTCGTCGCTTTCGGCAGGTTCCACCAACCTATTTTATCCACTTAGCGAATGACCCATGGCATACAGAAGCAGAATATGGAGAACTCATATATCATATTCGCAAAGATGCTATTCATCTTGGAGGAATGCTTTTAAATCATAGTGAAGCAATAAAATTTGTTGTGTTACATCCATTAAATATAACTCCTTCTTATATGCAAGAAAATTTTGATGTATGGCGCTCAAAGCCTTATGCTTCTCGTCTCTTTTTTGAACACATGAACAAACCAACACTATACAAAACTAATAATACGAAGCGACAGACATGTTGGTGTTCACAAATGGATCTGAAATACTTTGAAAGATTTCCTAATATCATGAAGACATGGTCAAGAAGAAAGCAAGCAGAATATAACGATTATGTAAAAGACATCAAACAACTCGATGTAAAGTTCTGTGAAGTAGTTTGTGGCGATTTGACAACATATCATGCGCTGGTATCCCGTGATCTCACTAACGCCCTCAATTGGATCGACGAAATGGATCATCTTCAACTTTCATTTCAAATTAAAAATTACATTAACTTTTTCACCAAGATGTGACCCAACGGTGGGTCACACTATATTTTTAGAAGAAACTGTATTGAAAAAAACTTTCTCTTGTCCTTTTTAGGCAGAATCTACATATAATGTGTCATCTTTTCTGCCTTTTGTAATTTTTGAGTCTTTTAATTTCATAGCTTGGTGCTTATCATGAAAACAATCAAAACACAAAAACTTATTACAATCAGGACAGGAGGTTTTTATTCCGTTCGCTGATGTTGCATCTGTCTCTCTTCGTCGTTGCTGTCGAATCTTTTCATAGCAACCTATCTTGAGGGTGCGTCTCGAAGATTATTCTAGGCTACTTACGACGGTCGTTTCGACCAAAACTTAGTCTGATCATCGTTAAGCAAGTTCTGAATATAATTAATCTGCATAAAATTAGATCTTAATTTAAAAGAAAGGAGGAGGGACGTTTCAGTCCAATTAAAAAGTCAAGGCAAATTTAGATGAAATTTTTAGCAAACGTTTGCCATAGTCCTAGTAGCCATTCTTAAAAATTCCAGTCTGATTGGTTAAACTTTTTCTTTACTTCCTCAATCCGATACCTAGCATCAGAAATAGGCAAAAACGGACCTCAGAGTAAATGGTGTAGACTTTCGTTCTTTGCTATTTGGTTCAGATCCGGACCCATTTTTTAGGATAACTAGCAATCATTAAGAGTTGTTAAATTGTAAAGACAAGACGATGCGAAAAATCTGCCGTCCTGACAACATCAAGAACACATCGTGTTATATATGGGTAAAGGTATCTTACACTGCAATATCCAACTCAGGTCGGGTCAGATCTCGGATCAGGTTGGGTCGGGTCACGATACGCTCCAGTTAGATCGGGTCGGGTTACAATAAGCTCCGATTGGGTCGGGTCACAAAAAAAGTGACCTGTGTCCGATACTGTTACATTGTAAAAAAAAAGTAGAATATTAATCGCTTGCCCTATCTGCAACTTGTCATAAACACCTAAAGGGTTTATCACGATCTTCTAAACCCCTTAAGGGTTTAGGAGCCAAAGGGTTTATGAAAGTAAGGTTATATGAAATTAAAAAAGATTTATTACTTTAAAATTGAGGGAAAAATGTTTATTATTCTAGGTGCAAGGGTCATAGGTTCACGAGAAATTACAGTTTTCCTGTTTTACTTTTCTATACAAACTAATGGAATTTTTAGTGCCTTTAGTCCTTTTGTTCATTTTAGTGCTTTTAGTCTCTTTAGTGCTTTCAATCCCATTAGCCCCTTTAACGCTTCTAGTCCCTTTAGTCATTTTAATCACTAAAAGAACTAAAGGAACTCAAGAGACTAAAAAGACTAACGGCACTAAAAGTTTCATGTGTTTGTATAGAAAAGCCAAACAGGAATACTTTAATTTCTTGTGGACTTCTCGCGTTAGAGCCTAGACTTAAAAACTTGCTAACACGTATTAGTTGATTATTCAATGTACATTAGAACAAAAACTAGACTTTGGAAAATCGTATCGAAAAGTAGATTTTTAAACTACGACTGCTTGAATGTTTGGTGACACATATTGTGTAAGATAATGAATAAAGTACCTTTTGCATACTATAGGAACGATAAACACTATGGTCTATGGTAATTTGGATAGTTCTGTCTATTTAACTCATAATGAATTTGAAAATTTTGAAGAAAACGATGTTCCTTTGAATAGGTCAATTGATTCTTGTCTCTTTACAAGTGAGCCAGATTTTGGAATCCTGAACATCTCGAACGTTTCATTCGCCACCTTCACTTACTATGCAATTACTACTTTAGCAGTATTTGATCAATTCACTATTATCAAACAACGTTAATCATTATCTTTTTTCTTGATAATCCTATATTTTCAGTTCACTACTTCTTGTTATTCAAGGTTTTGTCTCTATTTTCAGCTCTATTTATGTTAATCAGACATTTCCTCATCGTCTGTTTTTCTTTATTAAAGTGTTGGAATAACTTGTATTTGCCTCTATATCATTTCATAATACATTCGTAATTTCGGAGGAAGTGAAATAACGCCATTCTCCAACCACGACAAAATAACTCTATATATCGTAAGATAAAAATTTTATTCACAAATGTTTCAGTATAGATTTCTGAGTATACTGACAAAAACTAAAATCTAATTATTTTACTAGAATTATGGCATAGTGGATTTATGGAATATTATAGAAAAGCTTCTGTGATTGAGCTTCATATTTTCGTTTTCTCTCAATAGTCAATCGTTAAAATATTTCTAACTTTATTCTTGTAACCAAAAAATGGTAATACAATTCGTTTCTGGAACATTAGTACATACAACATATGAAAGATGTATGCAATATCAGAAGAGAGCAAGTTAGCTGATATGTTCTTATTGTGAACAATAATTCTCTTCATTTCGTAATCAAGTAAAGATATTTATCTATTTCCCACAAAAATAAGATATACATTTTTGCTTTTCCTTTTGTGAAAAGCAAGTTTCATCCAATTGAATGAATTCTCTTTTGCCTACTCATTTGTAAATATTTATCGTTATCGATGAATAATCTTACTCTATACATCTGACTATCATATAACAAACTTTCATTAATGGCATCCAAATTGACAATAAAACTCTCTTTGAACTAGATTGTAGGACGCGTACGACAAGAATATAGTTTAGATTGGTTTATCACAAAAAAAAAGATCGAATATTCATCTCTTTTAAGTATTCCGTACGATAGGAAACTAAAGGCAATGAGTTCAGTGATACTATTAATAGCGTTGGTAAAAATCTCTCTCTCTTTATCTATCAATGAGTCATCAAAAACAATAGTCAACATGGATTTTTCTTCTCACCTCATTCACCTATCTCAAATGTGATCACCACAAGAAGGTAAACAATACTGTATTTGCATATATTCCTACGATAAGCTGACGCTGTACACGCTTGATCAAATTTTCTTTATGACGATTATTACGTTATTTTACCATTGACGCAAACGTCCACATCAAAATCGAACTATTCATTCATTCATTATTAGCACATGCAATGATCAATGCATACATTTTTCCTCTTTTCACATTGATCATTATTGTATCAACGATCCATGCGACTACTACTTTTTTTTGTCCATCAGTCAAGCCTGATCAAATTCGTTTGGCTTTCGCTGGCAACAATGGTGTAAATGTTGGTTGGCACGACCGCACCTGTTCATCAAACAGAGGAAATCCTAATGTGATTCCGAAAGTCATCTTTGGCACGTTGCAAGCGACACTCACCTCTATATCAATAAATGGAAAATCAAACTCTTACGACAATCTCACATTGTGAGGTACATCTTGGTTCTATAGTGTCCACCTTTCAAATCTCAAACCATTGACTATCTACTACTATCAGATTGCTCCATCGAACAATACTTTAGCGTCAGACATTTATAACTTTACTTCTGCTCCAACGCTAGGTGATCGTAGTCGATCAGTGAGAATTGGTGCCTACGGTGATCTTGGCTTGGACGATTTGACAGAAGATCTCACAAATGGTCTATTTCTTTTTCAGAAGGCACTGAGTGCATTGCTAAGGAAATTGTCAGAAATAGATTTCATTATGCATTATGGTGATATTTGTCATGCGGACGACGGCGCTGTGCTTGTGCCTTCAAAATCATATGAGGAAGCTATGGATATATGTCAATCAGCAATGTCTGTTATCACAAGTGTACGTTTCTATATGACAGCTCCTGGTAATCATGAGATCAACTGTACACAGATAGGCAGCAAAATATGTCCACCGAGTCAAACAAATCAGATTCCATATAGTCATAGGTTTAATATGACGAACAATCAATCCGGTGGCTATTTAAATTCTTGGTACTCATTTAATTATGCCTTCGTGCATATTATTTCGATTTCTTGCGAATTAGACTTTCCCGGTGCATCTTCTGGTAATCTTCTCGATACCACCAATCAAATCAATTGGTTGAAACGTGATTTAGTTGCAGTCGATCGCACTGTAACTCCATGGATCATTGTACAATGCCATCGACCATGGAAAGGATCGCTAGCTGTTTTCAATGATGTTGCTCATCAAACTACGAATTGTCCAGCTTGTGAAAAAGCCTTTGAAAATACCTTGATCGAATACAAAGTGGATATCTATCTTGCTGGTCACGTACACTGGTATGAGCGAATTTGTCTGAATGGTATGTATTTTTCACTTTCACATTCTCAAAGTTTCTGAAATTTTGACTTTAATGTTTGATAGTCAGATACATAGGCAATTTCAAATATATAATGAAAAAAGCGTATTTTATATCTTGTAGGAACGATTAATACTACAAATTATGTTAATCCAAATGGTCCTGTCTATCTGACCAATGGTGCTATTGGAAATCCTGAGCGGAATGATGTTCCATTGAATATATCCAGCGATTTTTGTCTGATTATAAGAGAACCAGGTTTTGGAATTGTGACTATCTCAAACGTTTCACATGCCACCTTCACTTTTTATGCAACTTCTAATTTAGCGATACTTGATCAATTTCATATTATCATGAATCGTTGATTTCTTAATCACATCATACTTTTCATTCTCATTCGTATTCAAGCTTCTCTTTCTTTTCTTAGCTACATTTATGTTAATAATCAGGCATTTCTTGAAATTAGCTTTTTTATTATTATTAACCCTTTGAATACGGGACCCGTATATATATATATATATATGGATAAACTAGCTGTTTATAGATGTCTTCTGTACTGAAAGAGTTAAACTATTTTCGTAACTTTTCATTATCTGATCGACACCTAATGTCGCCCTAATTTCAACTGCAATGGTAATCTCTTAACGTTCTAAGTTCGATCTGTACTTGATGATTTATCACTGAATAACATGTTGAGCGTCTATTATGGTGTCTCGCTATTGATCCGGCATGAACAGACCATTTTTTTCGATTTTTCTTACGCTTCTAAGAAGCATTCGGATGGAGAAAGATTAGATTTACCGGTCTATTTTCAAAAATCAATATTCGAAAGATTGAATTCTTTATTTGAACTGAAATTTTTATGACTCATGGAGTTATTCAGCTGGAAAAAAATAAAATCTATGAAAAGAAGAAATGCAAATACATAGCAAGAATGTAAGGTTGCAACAAAGAGAATTTTCTTATACTGTTAAAAAGTGAGTTTCGTCTATGAAAGATATTCATAGATTAGAGGTTTTGTACATTTTTATTAGATATGATCACAAAATATAGATTTACATAAAGTAGGAAACCTTCATATTTAATGTTAATCAATCATTTGCTACTTTCCAATAATGGTATGTCGAACAATGCGTGGTAATTATTGAATCATAGATTCGTTATTCATTTCAAGCTGTTCTCGTATTTCGAATGCAATACGGTTGTGCCACAGCTGTCGGGAGTAACAAAATAAAATGAATCGTAGAAAATCTAGAAGATATGATGGCGCTGGAATGAGGTAGACATAAAAGTTACATGTATAACTAGCGTAGAAAACAATATTTCTTATGTTCAGAAGACATTTTTCTAGTGTTAAATGATCTGACATTTTTGTGATAGACGGGAATGCGCTTTGATAAACATTGATCGTCACAAAAGGTATTACTGGAATGACAACTGCAATCATCGGTAAGAGTATCATTAAATTTAAACAACGCTGAAAGGTTCCACGTAATTGAACACCAGTAATTGAAGTGTACATTATGAAATGTTAGCTAAATCAGGTAAAAGACCAAAAAGAACAGATCGTAGAAAATATTTTTCATAAAAAATGAGACCAGAACTAACCAGAGTACATGTTTTTGTTGACGTATTTCCTGTTGCACTTTTCACTTCAACAATTGTGTAGAAAACCAAGTACGAGAGATTTATTACGATAAACACTAGCACAGCCACGGGGATAGCGATTTTTCCTATGCTCAATTTACTTCGTGAAATAGAACGAAAAATCTGTCGATAGAAGTAAAACAGATGCATGATAGCGAAGTGAAAGCAACCGCATATGTCAGAAATATACGACTTCTCAACCAGACTATGCTTGTCGATGGTCGATCGTTATCAAGACTGTTGGTTAACACTCTTGATACAAATACTATTGATAATGCAATGAGACTGAAAAATGAGCATGCAATTGATGGAGTAAAAAAACAAAAGATAAAGATTGATTATATAAAAAGCGTAGAGAGGTAAACAAAAGCAAACGCAAAATTGAGTGCCATCATAGTGAGCGAGACCGAAGATACTAGAAGAATTTCAATCGATCTAATATTTGTTAAATGCTAAAATAAACAAATAAAACGGATTTGGAGAGGTGAAGTTCTGATCAGTTTATCCTATTCTCACTAATCTATCACAAGTCAACTTCAGCCTATTGAGAAAACACTCCAGTACATGACATTCTCTGAAAGAGATTGTATTTTCATCGCATAGGAAAAGCCATTCGAAAATAATATCCATTTATTTTCTAATTAAAAAAAGCCTTCTTTTATCTCAGAACTGCAACGCTATCTAATTCCCATATCAGAAATAGATGGCCGTAGACATTTTTTGAATAACTCCTTAACAACAAGAGATATACCCACCATCCAGAAATTGGAAATTCAAGGAATTCAAGTGGAATTCAGTGTTTGAAGCTCTCATGTGAAGATTTTGTGTGCCAGTCTTTGTAGCCCCCTCAGTAGGGTTGCGTCTAACGATGTTTCAAGCACCCTGGTTGTAGAGTTCTTCGAATTCCATGAATTCTCGAAAATTCAAGGAATTCAAGGGAAATTAATGTTTGGAGCTCCCACGTGGAGATCTTATGTGTCAGTCTTCGTAGCTCCCTCAGCTGGGTTGTGTCTAACAGTGTTTCAAGCACCCTCATTGTAGAATTTCTTGAATTCTACTTGAATTTCTATTGAATTTCCAATTTCTGGATGGTGGGTACTGCTGCCAGAAACATTACTTTATGCTTTAAAGAATGTATCATACATTACGCATAATCTCCTACTTAAAAAAAAGTGTTTCTTTTCTATTAAGTTTCTTGTTAAAATATAGGGAGGCCCACCAATACGTTCCATCACTGTGAACATGTTAACAGCATATGACACGATAATGTACAGTAAATGAAAGAATTCAATGCTAATAGCATCCAAAAAAACAAAACAAAAATCTAAACACCAAAAAAAAGTAAAGGGGGTTTATCTATGTAAGCTTGTATTAAGAAAAAAAATACAACCGTTTTCTTACCTGCAATATTTGATTGACAAATAATTGCATACATTTGTCTCGACATACAATTATTATTTAAAAGACGTTTTTCAGTAGTTTTAATACCAATAAGATCAAAACGAGTCTTACGAACAATCTTTTCATGATCTCAATTATTTTGAATAATAATGATAGAACATTGTAATTTAATAATTGTATGAAAATATTGTCCCATACACAGATCTTCAAATTTACATTATGGTATATTATGCTCAAGAATTGAATTTGTTATTGAAACACATGAATCAGTAAAACTTGTTGATGTTGAAGATACTGATGATGGTATTATTATTAAAGGAGGGTCTATGTGGTCACCACCCAACTTAGTTACCGAAAATTTTTGACTTTGAAAATCGGATTTTAACATCTCAAAATTTTCTTTTGCACGTCTGTCGCCTAAAAACATGATTTTTTTTCAATCTTTTTGCCTTTGATATATCACCCATGCATTCACCCAAATCCCTATCACCGTCGATTTGCATATTTACTGGCATGCCATTTTTTCCATAAATAAAAAAATTACGAGGACAATTCAGCATCCATCTCTCACGAAGTACAAATATATTATTTGACGTCAATAGATCGATATTGACATAACTATATTATTTCCTAATGAATCAAATAAAGAAAATATCACGAATGTTTTAAACAATCCTTTTTCAGTTCTCACTTCGAGAAAATCTCATAGCTGATGAGATAGAATAAGTTAAGTATTTCATGTGTTATAGGAGTATAGGGCAGATACCAAGATGAACATCCGATAGAATATGTTTTAGTTAAACAATAATTTTTTAAATAATCATATTCTCTTTTCTACATATCGAGAATATGCCTGACAAACAAGCACATGGATCAAAAGCAACCACTTGCTTCAATTGGACTCGGCTTCTACTTTCTGCTACTTTGCCAATGATTCTCGGCATTTTTACTATTATCTTCACGCTGCAACAAAACTCGATTTCTCGTGCTACTCGTGAACAGGATCGAATGCATGCAATTGAACTTCGTCAGCAAGCTATTTATGATAGTTATATCAATAAAATCTCTGACTTGTTGCTTAGCAAGTCATTCAACCGAACTGATCAGCATCTATTGAATCACATTGGATTCAAAACAGTCGATGTTCTGCAACATTTGAATCTTGACCAAAAACGTGACGTGATTCTTTTTCTTCACAGTCACGAACTAAATCGAATGACTAAGCCAGAGAATCAACGCGTAACTCTCAGTGGGGCTAACTTAGCTGATGTCCATTTCATTCAGTCAACTCAGACGAATTGTAATCTTCGTAACGTCTCTTTGCAGCACATCCTCGCCCAAAACATAGTTTTCGACAAATGCGATATTAACTTCGCTGGATTTCAGTATGCCTGGTTAATTAATGCGAAGTTCGTTGGCTCGCTAATGGATGGTGTGAAGTTTTACAAGGCTAATTTGACTGGTGCTGTATTTCATGGAGGCAACTTGAATGAGATAAGTTTTTCTCATGCTATACTAGTGAACACAAGATTCTCGGAAATAAGATCTGGAAAAATGGACTTCACCAACGCTGATCTTTTACACAGTGATTTAAGTGACGAATATTTACGGTCTTCACAAAACACCATCGTCAACACTCGATTGCCTAACGGCTCTTTCAGCGCAGTGAGCAGCGCTAATTTGATCACTGATGGTGGCGCGGAGAACGCGGTAAGTCACGCTATGATTTTTAGTGGTAAGAAAGATCTTATAGTTTGAGTACTTCGACTAAAGTTCTTGATACAAGCGATTATTTAGCGATGCTCGATCACAACTACTTGTACTTTTTCAAGTACTTCAGAAATTGTAGAAGATCAGTAGAACGATGCCAAAATTGACTTGTTGTTTTTTGTAGTGTACTGCTGGTCGTCACATGGCTTGGAGCCTGTTTGCCGGCTATCAACCGCTTGACCTGTACGACACAACACGTTCCAACACAACTGTGCTCTCTGCCATCAGCGGTAAATGTTACTTTCGCAAAATTAACTCAAGTCGTATGTATCAGATAGTCTCGAAAACTTCTTATTCGTTATTGATCGATGCGAAGATGGCTTATTTCAATCTTTCCGCCTATATGGGTTGCACTATAGCGAATCGAAGTGATGATCGAATCCTCATTGATATGCGCTGTTGGAACGACTACTTTGATGGACCCGTATGCGGTAAATTAAGTAAGATTGATACATTTTTTTTCTTTTTCTTCGACATTTTGATGAATTACTAGGAATGAATAAGAAAGAATCTGGCTTTCAATATCAGACGACAACTGGACCGATTCCAAAGGGAACTGCGCATTTCCGCGTTTGGGTTGAAACAATTATATCGACTCCTTCCAGACCTAAGGATAGCATTGTGCAAGCTTGTTTCGTCGATGACATGAAATTATTCATTTTCAAGAAAGAAAACTGATAAGACAAAAGACTCGTATTATCCAATTGCTCCATTTATGGGTTTGTGAATGAAGAACATAGCTATTTGACTTTTCATGATCTTTTGTCGAAGAGCAACTGTATATACGAAGCAGGATGTGGATGCGAGAGTAAATGTAAATAATGATCCCATCGGTACGCTTATCCATACCTTCAAGATATACAAGCTCATTGGTTATTTTTATTAAGAATTTTTCAGTTCTAATTTGGAGACATAACTGTTGTTTGCATTATTTTTAATCAAGGATTTGCGAATGATTGAAAGCATCGCTACTGTTTTACTGCTAACTGTGACCATTGGTCTCGTCATAATGATTTCGATTCCAATATAGATGAATGTTTTTACATTCGTTGTTTGTTTGAAGTTTTATTTGCATCGTTAGTCTAGCGATGCTGTTGGCATCGCTTTTCTATGAAATGCTTTTGATATGAGTAATCTTTGGTAGAAACTTGTCGCAAGAGGTACAAAGACTAAAATATAAATCGCCGATGATAGAAACAGTTCAAACGCTGATTGTTGAAAACTCTTTGTTCGAGTTTTGGGAATTTGTAGATAAACATTGAAACTAAATGAGATTCGATTAATTTTCAGCAGTATTCACCGGTTGAACGCGAACTCGATCAAGATTGTTTAATATCAAAATGGCTAGTATAGTCATAAGAAACATTGGAAATAGATTATTAACGATAACATTACTGTAGGTTGCAAAACTATTATAGATACTCGGTTGACACCGACAAGCAAATATTTCTGGTGTAGCTTGATAAATAGTATTTCCTACTAATATTAACGTAGACTGTTTCAGTCAAATGAATAGCCTATGATATACCGTACTATGGTTGGCATTAGGATAATTATTATCGTTAAGAAAATGCCAATAGTGTATGGTTTAAAATAGATGGATCCGACATTTTGTCGTATCTTCTTTTGACTAAACATAGTGGAATTCGAGATAGCCTCAATTGGAGCCCGTCGAGTCCAAGAATTTTGGATCTGCTAATGCATGGTTCTCTTTAAAAGTTACTTCATTAAAGAAACTTCATAGTGGTTCAAAACTGAAGAAAATTTTTAAAAACATTTCTTATTTGTATAAGATTTACTCGGATCTACCCAGCGGGCTCTAATCCCAGTACTAACATCGATCACTATGTTAGTACTAACTGTAGAATAGAAAAAACACCAAAGTCGATCATAGTTAGCTTTGATTTCAGCATTCCTGAATGCCATTTTTAGTTGGATGTCTAGCAGATTTGAATGTAAATTTTCTGTTAGATAACGACAAAAAATTTAATGTATGTTTGCCTTTTTATTTCGTATGAAATAACCGATGAAAAAAAATCTTGCAAGAGAAAGAAAAAGAGAAAATATGGAAGGAGTATACGGCTATTCGTTTTGATCAAGATATAATCTTTTCTTTTAATTGATCACTGGCAATTGAGACGAAACAATAAGAAAACGAAGAATGAACGCAAAAACAAAGGCAAGGGCCAGAATCTTATGCTTTTTACAAATATGAGTTCAGAAATTCTGTGTCTATTTTTGTTTGTGAATAGTGAGAGAATCTTCAGAAGGCATAAAAAATTAGTTTGGACGGAATGACTGAGTCGAAGTTTCTCGGTAATATTTATTGTAGTTTTCACCTAGTTAAAAGTATTGTGAATGAATAAAAAACTACAGAATATGATCAGAATTTTGTGTTTGTTTTATTAATAGAGTAGGGAGAGCATCTTTAAACTTGCTGAAAATTTGATTTCGTGAAGAAACAAATAGGTATGTTCTTTTCCCGCACGACCGTATGTGAAGGTGTTAATAGCGGTTGAATATGGTAGTTTTATAGAGCTGATAGAGCTCTACAGAATGTGCCGTCGAACTCTAATGTAGCTTTCATAGAAGTGAAACTATAAGCATTTTTTAGATGGTATTTTTACATGAGATCACTTTTGATAAAAAAAATCAGTTTGTTAGAAACGATATTTTGTAGGAAACACAAAGAAATTGAAATAGTGCATTTTGTTGGACAAGATACGCTCTACAATCTGATATATAAACCAAAGTTTCATTGTTGAGTTTTGAATCACAAGAGTGAAATTACAAAAGTATAAGAAAGATACTTCCGTCCAACCTAATTTTTTACGCCTTCTAAAGATTCTCTCACTATTTATTCACAAACAAAAATAGACACAGAATTTCTGAACTCATATTTGTAAAAAGCATAAGATGAACAAACATTTTGTGTCAAAACTTTCGATCTACCCGTTAATAGATTTATTTAAATTTACAACTAAATAGCAATATTTATATTAAATTGAGTCGACATTTCGAAGGATAACCCTTCATTATCGAGACTAGATGTTAAGTGATTCATAACAAAGAAGTAAAGAACAAAGAAAAGATCGAAACTTCTATATACAATATATACAAATAAATAGATAAATATATATTATATTCCAAAAAAGTATCTATATTTTTGTCTCTTTTTTAAAATAAAGAGTATCACATTATGCTGCTTTTCATAAGAATATTTGACAAAAATCATTGTCAAAATGCAACAACTCATATTTGACTATGATTCGTTCTTATCTTACTATTGTGACATTGATGGTGCATCTCATTCATTTGGATCTCAATCATCGCAGACACAATCAGCCATCGATGATAAAGTGGCGTTGGTTCACGCAGGCATCAATACAATCACTGCACTTGATGTGGTGACACAAACTCGCACTATATTTATTATAACAAACGATCACGAGCATGTTAATGTTGGTGATCATGGCAGTGATGCACACGCATTAAAAATCGTTCCTTTCATTGTATATGCGAAGAAGTCTCAACTGGCTTCTGTGCAGAATTCATTATTCATTTATTTCACATTTGATATCGTTGATATAGCCATAACTATTGTTGCTCTCTTCGGAGTACCATGTCGAAGTTAACGACCTTTCATTTTATCGCTCATTTCCACTCTTGTACCGGTATCGAAATGGTATCGTTTGTATTTTGATTTGTACAAACAGAAGTAGGGATGCACCAGTTCCAGTCATGACTGGGTCATTAAAGTCACATTATGATTCACTACTTGCCGACGAAATTGCATCAAATTTTAATATTACCGTACTCAATGCTAACATTGACACACACTCTGCAATCATCGAGATATCCAAAGCGTGTCGAATAATACATCTATAGTTTTTTCATTGCTGTTTTTAGTGTTTTTGAAATTTGCATCGATTTCCATCAATCAACTTTTCTCGATCTGTACGCATTGCTACCAACGTCTGTTCTATGTACGCGGACAGACGGATCGAGACATTTATTATTGAATTGTCGTGGGATGGGAAACATCACGATGTACAGGCCTATACCAACTCCCACTCAACGTGTGCATCTCACATTTTTAATAGTTACTTTGATGATCATCGGTATATGGTGGGTGTTGATAATAATCACACTATTGGTCATCTTTGCCAATATGTATCGTCCTATTGTTGAGTGGCGATAGCAGCTCACGTTTTTTAATTTCGTTCACAATGTTTATGTTCTCATGATTGGTATTTGTATCTTCGACTCATTACACTGATAGTGTGGCTCATTTTCAGTCTCAGTTCCTACAGTTGTTGTTGAATCAAGACATGAAATCTATAGTCATATCTCCAGCAGCGTCATTATATTACCTTAGTTTCACTATGATTTTCCTGTTCCATATAAATGCGATTCTCTTCCATTTGAGCCAAAGCTATCTTTGTCTCTAACTGCCATTTATTCGTCATGTTACAATTGTGACGCTAATAGAGTTGAACTTGTGATTCCATTCATTGACTATATCTTTTACGATGTTACCACCCATGCTATCATTCATGGCTATCAATATGCTCGCACAGTAACATCTATTCCAGCAGTCCCTTGTTTCGAAATATCATGAAAACAAAAAGTTTCCAATGGTTAGCATGCCTGATCAAATAGCGCTTTTCTGTACATCGGCTCAATGTGAGCACGATGAGTGAAACTTAGATTTTAGAAAGAACATTTAAAAAAAAACTTTATTATACATATGAATGCAAGGGATATAATAAAGTACTAGCAGGAGTAATATCCATATTTGTCATCTTTTTCGTGTGCGAACACAAGTAAGATCCTAACACACATTGAATTTTACGTTCATTTCTTCGCCCAATGTGCACGAGATCAATTTCTATGTTCTGATAAAGACAAGAAAGATCTCTAACAGTTCACACAATAATTCATTCAGTTGTATTTTTAGAAATAAAAATATTTTTTACTAATCTATGAAACTGACTTTCTCTTCAACAAAACAATTTTCATATAGGATAGATAAGTTTTTCTAAAAACCACATAATATGAATAGTGAGTCTCTCACCTTCATCCGCATGCTAAAATTTTAATAGTTGAAATGACTTTTCGCGTTTAACATATAGTAGTCTATCCAGTTGCTTATGACTAGCAAAAAGAACACTTGGCCATTTTTATTTATGAGGATATACTGGTGTTGGTGAGTCTAACATTTGTTCCAGCAGCAAATAGCTTAGTAGATTTTCGTGAGATCTTTTCTCTGACTTTCTCAAAATATGCGATAGCAACAAACTCTGTTTCAGTTCTATTCGATGTTGTTTATCAGGCTATGTTGATGCTAAAGTACTACGAAAGTATATGAATAATGACTTAGCTAAACAAATGATAAAAGAAAAAGGTCGTCAAGACTAGTCTTTCTGATCGATAGTGAAATTAGTTTTATATTTATGATTTTGTCTGAGCACGAACAAGTATTTACTGAGATCGTTAAATTTTCTAAAGAATATTTCAAAATATCATTTCAATCGGTTCATTTTTCGTTGACGTCATCATCACTAGCCATTTGATAAAATTTTCGACATGTATGACAACAATTTCCATGCATATTTGGTAAAGTATCTTTCATTCTATTTGCAGTACGTTTTTGAACTATTAATTTATCTTTACAAAACTGAATAAAATAATCATTTTGATTCAATATTTGTATATTTCTATCAGAAATGTTTTCACTTTTATTAAATTGATTAAATAATTTCACAATTTCATAACATTTCTCATTACGTGATGAATTCATAATTGCTAAATCTAAAGATGTATATCCATTAAAATCTTCAATCATTATTGATTTCATATCCATATTTTGTAATAATAATGAAACACATTCAATATGACCATATTCACAAGCAAAATGTAAACATGTTTGACCACCAATTAAATATATAGGTGTTTGATGACCAACTATAAACAATCCATCAAAATTTCTTATATTTAAATCAATATTATTATGGTTAATTAACAGATTTAGACATTCAATATTATTTTCCATACATGCCCAGTGTAAGGGTGTATGACCATATTTATCTGTGATATTGACATTAATATCACAACAATTATTAAATTCATTTAATATATATGATAGTAATTTATCATAACCACGTAGAGCACAAATATGTAATAAACTAGTTCCATTATCATCGATCATTTTATTTAAATCTAATTTATCCTTTTGAAAATTTAACAATAATTCTTTGATTTCGATTTCATTACTATAACATGATTTTAACCATTCATTTTCAATGATAACGGGTTCCTGTTGTTGTTGTGGTTTTTCTTCTGCATTCTCAGCCAAATCCAATGACATTTTATGTAAAAAAACTATATTGCGAAAATTTCGAGTCTGAAAAATACTAGAATTAGAAGTTGATGTTTGTCAAAGTTAAGTTAATAAAATACAGATTAAATAGCTTTCTTTGGAAAAATGTGTACATCCAGTACGATAGTGTGAAGGATGAGAATGTTGACAGTTCTAGCGCTACAAAAAAGACAATACGTCCACATATGTTTTCATTATAGTTGCTATGTTTTTGTTGTTTTACTGCGTTACGACTCACATGGTGACAGGAACGAAAGAAACAAAACTGTAGACCTTCCCTTACTCTCTAGACGTCAATCTGGCGAATGCATTTGCAATTTTTTTAATTTCTTTTTCTTACATTTTTATTCGTTCTATGTAGACACTATTACGCACCTGTCACTAAAGAAAATGACAACATAAAAAGAATCTTGAGAGTATGAGTAGATGTGAGTAACAGAAGAATACAATACCCTCGCATCCAGCCTCATTACGTTTTCATTCGTAAGGAAAAATGAATAATTCGCTATAAAATACCGAAATAAACTAAATGGGAACTGTTTAAGAATAGAAACTGTGAATATAGGTACTAAAAGATCATGAAAATTATATTCTAATTGAATATATCTATTGATCATATCATTGATTATTGTTATAATTAAAATTAATTAGCTGTAGTACTCGAATTAGCATGAGAAACTTCCTATATCGTACACTTGACATGCTAGAAAACGGCAGCAAGTATAGAGAGAAGTGTTCCTGAAAATTTTATGTTTATTACTACAACATGTTCTGTCGTGCACGCTAGAGATGCACAACTTCGACAATGCACTGCTCTAATTCCACTTAAATTCACTGTTTTTTTTAAATATCCAACTTCAACTCTGTCCATATAGTCTTCCATTCTAGCTTAAAATTTACTTAAACTGTCACTTAAAATGTGTTAACTCCGTAGGACATAGCGAACAGATAGACAAAGAAATGTTCTTCTTTATAGATAGATAGATTGATTTATTTTCATGATGGTTTATTATCTATTGTTTATAGAGGAAAATTTCATCGATATTTTCTAGCTATCGGTCGCTTAACCAGTGTATTGAAACGATCTGATCAAGCTGATTGTGCTTCATTTATATACAGTTCTTTAACCATGAGATCTGCCAGTAATGATGTTGTTCTACATTGTGTGATATTCCCAACAATGCCAAAAGTATCGACAAAGGTAAATGAGATATTGGAGTTAGGTTCAATTACTGATGAGAATTATATGTATTCGAAAATCTATTTTCCTTCTATCTGAACAGCACATTAAGAAGAGCAGACTTTTCTATACTAATGCGTCCAATGATCAGCATTCTTCCCCGTCGTAACTTGATTAGATCATCACTATAATTTTCTTTTACCATTATATATTTATCTTTCTAGACAAAGGCATTTTTAAAGCTTGTGGGGAGAGGATCATTATCATAGGTCAAATAAATTCAGAGTCAATGATATTGTTTTGTTTCATAGCAGCCAATAGATGAAGTGGTTATTCTTTGCAAAAACCAAAGGAAGACATATTCTTTCACGATTGTAAGTATATGGTGACGTAATACAAGTTATATTCATTTTTGGTAAGAGCTATAATGAACTCAGCAGCTGTGTTACGTGCTTCGGAAAGATTCTGCGTTCAATGATATACAATGTGTTTTTTTCCAATTTTGTTACCAGTAGGGTTTGATGAACCTATATTCGACTCGTTTAGAAGAGGAGATATAGATGAATTTATATCAAGATAATCAACCAGTTGAAATACATCTAATATATTATCATCTTGTGATAGTGAAGTTAATAAAGCATATGGTTATTCAGTATTAATTGAATATAAAATAGCCATAAATCAAGTATAATGAATTGAACTATGTAATACATATTCATCTTGGTTATTTTACGTTGATAAAAAATCATCTTTATCCGTTACGACTGTGGATAAGTGCGGGATACGATCAAGTTGTTCTTGAGTGAGCTGAATAGATTTATTAGAAGTATCAAAATGAAACTTGTAGATAGTTTGTTCGTCGACATTATTTGTAAGATCGCTTTATTTATATGCTTATTTTTGTTTTCTACATATTGAGCAAGTCACCTATGCATACAAAATAAGAAAAGTTATATGTACTTTCTTTTTCACACTTCAAACAATGAAACATAGACTTTGCTTGGTTTTTTCTACTCACCAATATCTTTAATTGAAACTTTTCAATAAAATAAATAAACTTTAAAAAATTTCATGATAAAGAGAACGCTATTTGACTTGATGTATGAAGAAGAGCAACATCTGGTACACTACACATATGATTAACAACTTTCTAGTGTAGAGGCCAGACACTAAACAATGGCTTTATTGTGATAAGGTATAATCGAAGTAAGAATGATTTTTAGATTAAAGATCCTTGAATCGTTCACGGATGACAGGATATGGCCGTAACCCATCGTTTCCTGCCCAATAATGAAAATACGGTGTGCATGTATTGAAAATGCTCTTCAAAGGGTTAGATTTTAAGAACTGAGTTCAAAATATTGGTGCACAGCAAGGGAAAAATGCGAATTTGGATTTTCAGCATGCAAAAATGCAGCAGCAATATTCTCTTGCAAATGAAGACATTTCGAGCTGAAACTTTTGCCATACATAGGTCTCATGGTCTTTAGAATATCCTAAAAGTTCCAATGAAAATAATTGTCTTCTTCTAAATATAATACTATTTCAAGAAATATTCATATTTCAAAGCATAGTCAGAAAATACAGCTTCTTAAAAATTGATTACTTCGAGAGAAAAACATCTGTTTGCACTGAAACTTTTAGGATATTTTAATGACCACGTGGTCTACATATGATAAAAATTTCTCCATTTGCAACAGAACGTTGCTGGTGAATTCCAGATCTTTTTTGGATATTTTTAGTTCTTCATGGGTTGATAATCTCGAAAATTCCCTACTCTTCCCTTGGTATCCTGGTTCACACGTTGCACTATCGATATGCGCACTATAATGATAGCTTTTAGTCGATCAATCGATAAATATTGTCGATAGTAGAGATTATTGATAGAGAATTTTTTCGCATTTCGTTTGTGTAAACTTACATATGAAGAAATTAACACAAAATCAAAAGAATAGTCTTCTGAGCTCGAGCTATAAAATACACTGTAGTTCAAAGAAAGTTAACTAGTTTCGAATTTTGTCAAAATCTTCGATCCGACGTCAAAAATTGCCGGCAAACCTATAAATAACATTGATCAAATGAAAATTTTTATCTCAAAAAAAAAGAATTTGTAATAATCTTGTCAAGTATCGTTCACTAGCGACATTAAATAGAGATGAATTCTTATTTGTGACCAGGCACGTACCGAAGGGGGGGGGCCCATGGGGTTTGGGCCTCCCCCTCAAGGGCTAAAACGCCCGTAGGGGGGTACGGGAAGACACTTTTTGCCCTATGAAATTTTTTATTTTCCCATGATAGGGCGCCCCCCCCTCAGAGGTTGGGCCCCCTCCTCAGAAAATTTCTGGGTACGTGCCTGTTTGTGACATATGATTCATTCATATATCTATATCTTGACAAATGCATTTTATTTTATTGGAAATAATTCCTCAATACTATTCGAACAATTGCCTGTCGAACTTATTCATTTAGTATTTGAATATTTATCTCCACTCGATCTGCTTAATGCATTTGAAGAATTAAATTGTCGATTTTCATCAATTATTTTTGATCATCCACTTTCTTTGCCTAATAATCGTCGAATGAGTTTAAACGATTATGAGACATATATTGAATACATTCTAATTAAATATTCATCACAAATTGTTTGTCTTTACTTATCTGAACATCGTACTCCTGATGCAGTTCAATCTTTACTTTTTCGAACGTATGATTAACAACATTAATTCCCAAAATTAAAAGTAAAAAAGCAAAATGCCATCTATAAAATAATTTTTAGTTGTCGAAATGATGAAACTTGGTTTTCTTTTAACATCAATTATCATATGAATGACATTTTATTTTTTTACTTTTAATTTAACATAAATGATACACAGATAGCGTCTCAAAGACATAAAATTTGATTTTTCTCTAAAGTAATTTTTGGATGTTCTTTTGACCTGGAGCGGCTGCGGGAGTGGTACGCGTCTCTGGTTTCATTATTCAATATGCTACTTCGAACGACAGATTTCCAATGTGTATCTTGAGCCATTAACAATGCATAAAATATTAAAGAATTATGTTAACATTTCATGTCGGTATATATATAATGCTAGTTTTCACAAGACCACATGATAATTCAATAATATCGATAAAGTCTGAACCAGTCCGTTCTACTTGTGAAATCCTCCATCCTTCTATTAAGTGGTCTGTTGTCGTAATACCGTCATCTAACGTAACAAAACAATCGTCTGTTGAAAGCACATACATATATAAATCCTCCACTCACATTCAAAAAAAATTATTTTTTAGACCGACAAAAAAAGAAAAAACATTAACTTCTATACGAGAATATCAAACGCAATCAACAGCATCATCAAACACAAATCACATTGAGCAGGTATATTTTTCTTTAACTAAGTTTGTACTTCCAATTACTATGACCTAACAGCAATAGATACCTTCCCTTTATTTCTCGAATATTCGACAATACAAACAACCAAGCTAAATTAATTACACACAAAACAATATCGCAAAAAATGCCATCCGTACAGACTCAGATATAACCCACATTAAATATTATCTTAAAAAACAAGAATTATTCCTAAATGACAATTACAAACTAAGCATTGAAGACAAGTATTGAAATAATAGATATTTAATCCATAAAAGATCTTCCATTCATTTGGCTACAACCGGCTTTCTATGAATACATTTAATCTAAACAATTTCAAAATACCTGGTATTGTAGTAGCTGTACTCACCCTTACCCTCACACCCTCATCTGATTTCAAAGATGAGAAGTACAGTTTGATTATATATGCTATATACTATTATTTGATTGATTTTTTAAAAAAAAAGTGGTTTTACTAGAAATTTAACAACAATGTATCGAATGAGATAAAGTTTTCTATGATACACTGCAAAGAATTTCAATAGTTATTTCTTATTTTCTTTACTTTTCATCAGTAATTTTATTTTATAAAAAGAATCAATTATATAAGATATTGTCAAGAAAATTAAAATTCTTGCTTAAATTTTTTTCTCTTCTAACTATTTGACATTTTATTTCGTTGTTGCAGAAAAAAAATGGAACGATAAAATTAATGAGACACATTTAAATTGTAAGTAACAAGGCATTTATTATAAAACTTAACTTAAATAAAAATAAAGATCAACAACTTTTGTCATAGAGCTGTAAAAACGAATTGAATACATCAGTATTTACGATGTCATAATTTTCTCGAAAGATCTAATATTGTGCATACATAAGAAAACTTCACGAGAAATGTTAACCAAAATAAAAATCACATAACCGACAACTTTGCTATGTTATTATTTGGAACTAATCAAGGTAATAGACATAAACAGCTTTGATCTTTTTCTTTTTTAACAAATAATATTAATTGTTATTCTAGATTAATTTTATTTCGGCAATAATCGAAATGCGTCGTATAATGCTTTGAATCTCTCTATTATAAACTCACTTCTCAATCATGTATTTTGTGCTTATTGATAATATGAAGTTCTGATGAGTATTGATATAACAATTAGTAAAAGGAAATGCATCGGCGAAATAAAACTCTGTATTATTTTGTATTCAATATTACAAGGCACTTCAATTTATCAAAATTTCGAGTTAATCGACAGATGAAAAGTATCAGTTGAGAATAGTAGAATGAAATTTATATTTTCGTCAACAAATAGATGATTTTGTTTTTAGATTGAATTACAGTTTTTTTGGATTCGTTTTTATCGTTCGATGCCAATATTTTTTTTTAATCAGTTGTAAGAACACTGAATTTCTTCCAGTTTCTGCTTTATTCTTATTGACAATATCAGACTCTCTAAAAATGACAGTTAGACATACAAACGGGATTAAACTGATATAAAATTCACTTACTCCTCATTCTTATAGTCGAGAATGATTAATTCGTTTTCTTCTACACAGAGAATTAATTTATTATGATATACTTGTATTAATCCTTGTAAATTTTCAATATATAATTTTTCTAATAATTTTCCATCTGTTACATGATACATAAAAATAAAAAATTTGTCTTCATCAATTGCAAATAAATATTCACCATTTTCTGTTAGACATATTGATTTAAATTTTCTATTGTTTTCTTTTGAAAGTTTAATTTCACCTTTTAAATTTTCTATCAAATCATAAAATGAAAGAAATCTTTGATCAATTGACAATGTAACTAATCGATTACCATATAAATTCAATGTATATAATAAAGATTTATTCAAAGAAAGTAATTTTTTACTTTCAATATTCCATAACCATAAATCTTTATTCTCGCAATATAATAAAAGATATGAGTGTACGAAATGAATTTCGATAATTTTTGAAGTTATATATGATTGAAAATTTGTTATTGTATATGAAACAATCTTTTCTTTTATTTGATAAATCAGTAAAGTCAAATAATCATCGGATAAAATGATGAGAAAGTTTTTTTTTCTATGGATTGTAATTAAGCGTGATTTACACTCGATTTTTTTAAATTCATCCAATTGGCTCTGTTGCAGATTTACATCGATTTTAAATAATATGGATTTCGTACAATTAAGAATATAATGATCGTTTTCCATTGAAAATACTTCAATATTGCTATCATTGTTCATCAGATGACAAAGTGTTGCTAATAAAATCTTATCTGATAATGAATAAATGTAAATCTGACATCGAGTATCAATCAGTAAAATTGATGATGATGTAATAGATACAGAAATAATTGACTTTTGACAAGAAATCGATATTAAAGGTGTTAGTTCATTAGAATTTTGTTGAATAGATTCAGTAATTGCAGACCATACTGTTATATACCTTGAAAAAAGACAAGAAAAAAATCAAGCTTGAGATATTTAGAACTAGATTCATCTACTTTTTCGTATTATTCAATGTAAAAATGTAATGATCTTGTTTTTCTAAATACGAAATTTTTTCCTTAACAAAACTTTTTTTTCTGTTATATAATGATGAAAGATACATATTAAATATTTGTAATTCAATATTTTCTAGGTTAACACAGATAGTTACACCGTTAGTTATGTCTAAATAAAAAGGCAGTTTATTTTTTGTTTCTTCTGCTATGAAAAAAGCTCTTACCAGTATGGAAAAATACATTTCGAATTCTTCTAGTATTATTGATATCTAAATGTCCTATTAGCCAGTAACTATGTACATATTCTTCTTCAAGTATTGTACAATCCCATTCGTAAATATCGATAATGCCTTTGGGTTCGTTCCAGCAAAGTACATAATTATCAAATGTACGATCATGTGTTGTTTGTACAGCGGTATAATGTTCGGAAATTTTTATAAAATCGAATTTTAATGGCAATATGTCGTCCTCCAATTGGAAACGATCTGACTGTTCACAAGTGCAACTATGAATAAGATATGTTAACTCATTAGTAAGCACACCGAGTAAGGGTTTTTCATCTTGTTGCGATAAACGAATGAATTTTGTTTCTGATAAATCGAATATTGGTAGATGAAGCGCACAGAAGTTTTCAAATTGTAAGGGTAAGTTTGATTCAGTTTCTAACAGTTTTGTAGGATTAACAAATGGTATATGATAAAACAATAATTGATTTTCTTCTCTGTTATAATAAGTATCAGTACATGTATTCAGTAAATCGATATCAACCATAACAATATTTGATTCGAATTTTATCCTATCAAATCGTACAATTTTTATGACGCTAGTTTTGCTTGTAATGACGACTATATATTGGATTTCATTTGCCATGCTGGATGATATGATTTTTATTAAAGTATAACAATAAAAGACATTGGTAAAAGATAATAATGATTTAGAACGATATATTTGACAATATTCTACTAGATCGTCAAACTTATATTGTAACGTGTTATTTAAATAATTCCAAATATATAAATTGCCATTACTTTCGTGAATTATAATAAATCCATATTCGATTATTTCAACTTGAAGATATTGATTAACTTCGTCCGAAAGTCTCGGTATGTGAACAGACCGTTTCCTGTCATAATCTAAGACGATGATTGAAGATGACGAGTAGACACATATATGGGAAAATGAAGTGGCTGAAAGATATATCGTCTGTTTTTGAAAAGGTAAATCGAATTCCCAATAGTATTCGACATAATATAATTTCAATCCCGCAAATAGTATTTGTTTATCAGTTATAATGAAGAGCCGACTTCCATCGAGCAATATATTATGAATACTATCAAATCGACGTTTGTGTAATGGTTCAATTGAATTTAGAACTTTTCGCAATGAACATTTTTTTAAGCATTGTTTGTAAAGTGAGTTTAAATTAGGTGCGGCATTACAAGAAGAAACTAAATGCTGTAGTCTACTTGAAATTTCGAATGCAAAATTCGATGGATATTGCTCAAGTATTGGATAAACCGTTTCATATAATTTCAAGAGAAAGTGTAATTCACCAGTATTCACTTTGGCGAGAATATCAGAAAATTTTTCGAGTAATGTCGTGATTTTTAAACCGATTTTTAAATAAGCAATCATAAATTCATAATTATACAACGTATACACGTGTGCATAGCTATAGTGATCAATTTTTTTAAATAGTTGATTGATTCTGCGATGATTATACACACCTGTTTTCAATTTCAGTGGGCCCATAATACTTAGACAACGATAGGTTTCGATTGTATTCGTCGAAAAATGATATTTTTGTTTTAGTTTTTCACTAATTTTATAAACTATCATTTTCGGTGATTGATATTCACCACTAAAATATCCGCGAAGACAATATTCTAAAATATTTGTTTCAGCTTTATACGGATCACCATAAACATAGTGGACACGTGGACCATGACTTTGAAAACTACGATGATAACTAAACAAGAGAAAAATATCAAATAGACTTGCTGTATTAGCGCAAAACATAAGACCAGGTTTTTAGTTAGTTTTGATAGCAGAAGATAAAAGTCTGGAATTTTAATCAAGACTTTAGGAGAATGTGCACGGGACCGGCAAGCAAAACCAAAACATGAAAAATTTTAGTTATGGTTCTTATAAATTCATTCGATTTTATGATCAGAAAAAGAAATTTTAGAGTTTTTTTTCAGCCGTTTTCAAAAATTTTTTCCACAGATTTTTTAGTCTGGAAAGTTTCCGGAAAGAGCTTTACAAACGAGTTGATCTCATCAAAATTAAAAATATTGTGATCGCTGTTGTTGTCGATAAGATGAGAAGACATTGTTTCCATTCATCAAAGATAGTGGTACTTATTATTACGTATTCATTAAATATCACTCTAAAAGCTACTGCATGACGATATTAAAAATGATCCAGTCATTTATTATTGATCTTGAATCGACAATTTAACAAACCAAAGTCTTCAACAATCTGTCGACCGTGTTCTTAAAAAATAGGACTAGATCTTGGTGTATTTTCAACTCATTGACCGCAGGATCACTCGTACGAAGTTCGTAGATTCTTTAAGTCATCCTATCTTTGAATCTTTTCCGTTTTTTTTTTCTTTTTTGATTACTTGTGTAGTCGGATGCATACTCGTCCCATCGTTTGATGGTATTCAAAACGAAACCTAGCGAAATGTGTTTTTTGTGTACTGAAAAAGTGAGCACATTATAGAATCGGTCAGTATGTCCGTCCGCCCGTATACACGATAACCCTTAGAGGCTAATCCGATTGTGATGAAATTTTATACACAGAATTGTCTTATCAATATCTCGCTCGAATTCGAAAATGAAAATGATTTGTCAAGATATTACTGAGTTATCACAACAAAATGTCTGTTTCTTATGCTTTTCTATGCGAACATTGATCTATCCCGATTTTCTTTAAAAGCTTTTCCTATCATAATTAAAATAAAAACCTAAACTATAACATACCATTCGATAAAGAAATTTCATGGGCTACAAAATGATATGTAAAACATTAGGAAGCAAGAAGGCTAAGTCTTCTATTTGAAAGATACTGAAACGGAAATTGCTTCTGTGTTTCTCTACGCTCTAATTGATTGAGAATTAAAGCTCCGTCTTCTGATCAAAGAAGCGATACTTCGAGATTTTATCGAACTTGAATAAAGGTTTTCTGGGGCAGATAACTTGAATGTAAGCTCCACTTGCCTCGAAATCCTATTAGTTAACTAGTAACCAATAGAAATCAAGTTTTAGAAAAAACGGCTTGCTAGGATAGTTTTTGTCTAGACAGTCTATTATAACTCATTTGTCTTATTTTTCAGACAGTTTGATCGAAATCAATCTGTCATCAATTAGTTTTACTATTTGAAGTACACATAACACTCGAATTCAAATTCGATGTTTCCACATTTATTTAAATCAATTTTCTATGTGTCAAACCACCATCTTTGTCATTCATCAGTAATATTTTCTATTCGATTATCAATTCATTTCGAATATCTGCTATTTCTCGCTTAGCAATACTGTCTGTTCAAGTTTCATAAGCAGTTGATCGATTGACAAAGAGAACTATGAAGCATACGTTTGTTTTGTCTCTTTTTTGGTCTATAACTAAATAAATTAATTATTAGTGCGATCTATATAAACATTTGTTTTAATGTTTATATAAGAGGGAACTGTCGGCAGACAGGGACAAAAAATTTGTTTACTATTCTGAATATTGAAGATTTCACAAAGAGAGGATGTTCATATGATGAGGTTTCACATTGTTCTACACAGTTTTTGATATATGATTCCGAATATTTTTGTAAGTACAATAAAGTTTGTTTTCTTTTACTTACAAGTAGAGACACGGTAGTCCATCAATTTCGCGTTCAACTAAATACTTTTTCATATCATTTCTAAGACGTGTCCATAGTGTGCCAGGCAGACGAAATATACTTAACGGTGGTAAATAGTGCACGAAAATAGATTTGAGAACATCATCGTCTAAACTCAATATATCTTCTAGTTCATTCTCAGTTAGACCCCCAGCTAATTGTATGTATCTCATTGAGAGTTCAACTAATTTTTGACCATGTCGCTTTGCTAATTGACTGTATAGATAGTCTATTGCATCACGGATGTTGTTAATTGCACAAAAACCTTCTGGTGGACTAGTTTCATATGAATGCCATGTTAACGTTTGATCATAGATCAGAGAAAGATACAACGGTGTATCACATCGCTGCAATATATATGCTAACCATTTATATTGAGTTTCTGTTAGGTTACGACTATCTTTCACAAGCCATGATTGAAATATTTCTACTGCAAGGTTTTCATTAAAAGTTGTTATTTCCACAAATATTTTTGGATCATTAGTTGAAGCTAAAAGTTGCTTGAGATCATCGAGAATTTTATTGTCTTTCTGACTTTTCCGAATCGTCGGTATAGTAGATAAAATAAATTTTGTGTTTTCAGGATAATTACGTGGAAGCCATTTTGAACAATCATAATATTCGACAGCTAGTTGATCAATTGAATCGAGTAAGATAAAAAGATTTTCCTGTTGAGGTATGAGCGTGAGAATATGTTGTAATTGATCACGTATTTCAGAACAATTATTCGAAGAAATATCCGGTACAAAATTCAAGTTATAAATTTTTACTATCTGTTGTGTAATACCGAGAAGTGTTTTAACAATATCTGAAGTCCATCTAGTCATACCAAGAAATCGGAGTATAATCGATGTATTCTGAGACGATGAATTTGACAACCATGAAGGTATCTAAATGATATGGTATAACACTCTGAGCCATGTTAGGTGTTATGCAAATCTAGTATACATAATCTTGTTCATTTTTAAACAATATAGTAAATGTTGAAATCAGTCTTATAAAAACTAGCAAAGTAGTCGTTTCCACCGAAGTAGCCAAATGATATTCAAAAACGTTTGAAAACGCCCAATTTTTTTGAGCAGCTTCACGCGTTTATGAATACCAATCGGTTTCTGGGGGCCAGATCTCCTTGCTATTAGAATGCCATTTTCCAGTGTTAAGTTTATTCGATGTTTACTATCTATTTCAAAATAGACGATGGATTATTTTAAGTTGAATAGCTCGAGAACGCAAGCAGCCAGCGACCTACGTGTTTCATCTTTCAAAAAGAGGACACCAAGGCACATGAATACATGGGAAAATGTTATTGATCAATAACTTATTAATAGGATGCAAGCCAATCAGACACTTTGAACTCAGTTTTTGGAACGCTTTTTTCGTTGGTTTTCCAACTTTCATTAGCTTATTCGATAGAAAAAATTGTTCTCTTTCGATCTACATAAAGCCGAATTCGATAGCATACTCTGTTTAAGAGCTATAAACATTTCCCTGAGACCTTCGAAATTGGTCATGCCACACCCAGTCGCCCGTAAAAGGTCATAATTTAGGTAATCGATCACGCTAAGTCCAGTAGTAATGTTTGTTCCTTGTTTCAAAATAATCCAAGACCATTATATCAAGATTTTCGGTATATTTATTCTTTATTATATACAGCAGCAAAAACTAGTTTTTCGAAAATGTTGATATAATGGTCTTGGATTACTTTGATACAAGAAACAAACATCACCACTGGACTTAGCATGGTTGATTATCTAAATTATAACCTTTTTACGGGCAACTGGACGTGACATGATCGATTTTGGAGATCTCAAGAAAATGTTTATAGCTCTTAAACGGAATATGCTATCGAATGATCTAATTGAAGTTGGAAAACCAACGAAAAAAGCGTTCCAAAAATTGAGTTCAAAGTGTCTGATTGGCTTGTATCCTCTTGATAAGTTACTGATCAATAACATTTTCCCATATATTCATGTGCCTTAGTGTCCTCTTTTCAAAGGTGAGAAACGTAGGTTGGTAGGTGCTTGCGTTCTCTAGTTATTCAACTTACAGTAACCTATCTTCTATTTTAAAAGGGATAGTAGTTTTATTTTCTGTATCTTTTATTGTCAGTAAAAGATTTCAAATCTCAATTCAACTTTCGATTTGTGTGTTTTCGTAGCATTCTCATCTGAAAGTTGAAAATTGAAACTTAAATACTTGACTTTCAACTATTCAAGTTTGACATATATAGAGATGTGAAACTGGCATTTATCACTATGATTCTTTTAGGTTTAAGACCAGGGTTTTTAACATTACATTTTATATTTTAGTCAAGAAAAGAGAGTATCTGCTTCCATTTTTGTTTTGTACTACGGATGAAATTCTCATCTTAATTACCTGTTCAACTGTTTTAGCCATAATCGATGATTTACCACAACCTGATTCTCCATAGATAATTAAAATTTTTCGATCTTCGTTCGATTGGACAAATTCTTTAATCTAGAAAGCAAAACACATATTTATTGGAGATTGTGATTTTTATTCTCTTGTACTATGATTCACTTACTTTATTCATAATATCATTTCGTTCGTAAAATCGTTTAATTAATTCTCTACATTGCATTGCATGTTCCACTACTTCACTGTAGAGCTGATCATTCAATATTTTCCATTCTTTTCGTTTCAAATGTTCCATATGATAATTAATTTGACGTTTAATTAACAGTTCGAAGTCATCAATGAATTGAGACAAATATAATTTACGATTGTCATCTGATGACCATTGTACCTAAAAGAAGTTCGAACTTTGCAGACAAGCTCGCATATTTCACAGTCACTAACCTGATACGTTTTAATGTTCTCTGTTTTGAATTTCTCCTTGAGTGTTTGCTTCAGATTCTGTAATAATATTCTTGGTTCTTCGTCAGTTTCAATTAACTTCTCCTTTTCTTTCCCTTTTATTGACTCTGGATCTGTTATTTCACGTATGAAACATAGCATACGATTTGATGATCTATAATTATTCTGTATAAGACGTTTGATTTCTTGTTCTGTTACTAAAAAAAATTTTACGAACGTCGTCTGCTTTCATAGTTTTAAAAGAAATTACATACCAGATGTGAAAAATTCATCTCGTTCTTCTTTTGTTATAAATTTTCGTTTAAAACATTCATCAGCTGCTTGTCTTAATTCAACATGAAGAAAAGTCTGTATGTCATTCCATTTTTTATAGTTCTCTATTAAATCACCGGTTAGTGGCTGTAAAACATATTCAGGTTTCATTGGATTTTCATCGAGTTTGTACCATTCTTCAATTAGCGAGAGATTGGATACATGAGGTTTCAATAAATTGAACATTCGACAAGAAAGTGTAGCAGGAAGACATCGTGAGCCATAACGATGGCTCAGTAAGATCTACATAGATAAAATATTTTACAAGTGTCAAGAATAAACAGAATAAGTATAGTATTCAGAACGTACAACAGAGTTTGTTGCCAATGAATATTGACAACAACGATCAAGTTCTTGTAGACACTGATGTACTGTTGAATGATCGAATGATGCTCTGTCTTGAACACCCCAACGCATATCAGAATACTTCAAAAAAAAGCAAAAAATATTTTAAATCACATATTTTCAAATAAATTTGGTATTTTACCTGAAATTCAAGTCCATAGTTTTCTTTACAAAATAACTTTAATTTTGGATAAACTTTTTCAATTAATAGATTGCGTTCATTGACAGTATCTATGAGAAAATAGAGCACAAAACTCGAGATTGCAAATAACGCTTACCACTAAATGTAGAACTAATGAAAATACGTATTGTTTTGGATTTAATCTCTGGAACATTATCACTGTTGAAATGACTACGATAAAGGTCTAATTCCATTTATTATTCTTGAGTCTTCTTTGACAATGGTATGTCCTTTACAAAACCGAAGCACTTTTTTCAATTGTTCTTGTCTTGTATTTTTCTTACTATTCAAAATAGAGTAAAAAAAGAAAAAAATTATTGATAATCATATTCAAAACTACCTCAATAATTGTACGAGTTAAATGATTCATAGTCTACAGAGAAATTTTGACTAAAACTCTAATAAGTTTGCTTCGTGTCTGACAAAAAAATACGATTTCATGTAAAATCGAAGTTTTGTCCTCAAAACATCATGATTGCTAGCAATAAATGATAAGGGTATTGTTTTTTTCTGATGAAAAATAAGTTTTTTCATCGAATACCACAAAAAAACAATATTTGTTCTCTACTTATTTTCCACTCATTCGATTAGATCTATATAAATGTTAATTAACATGTCCTTCCAAATAACTTGAAATGAATGTAAATATTTTAGCACTGCTAAATGCCATTGCAATCAAGAGATTTAAGTCGATGAAAGAAATTGGGATAACTTGAGGTCGTCATATTTCATTTAATAATAAAAGGACTAAGATACACAGCCACACTGAAATCTAAAGTACACATGTGTAATTTGTATACAATAGAATAACACGCTACACTTCAGTGCGTCAGTCTCCTGACTCGACTCAACTTCGTCAGTAATCGTAATCGACTCGCTCACTGACTAACTACCTCCTAACTACTAGAGAAAAAACAAAAATGATACCAAGTCGTGAATAAAAAAAGAACAGAAAGAAAATGATGCAGAGAAAAGATAACGTGTTGTAGAAACGAGAACAATCTGTGATGTTCGAAAAGATATTCAAAAGAGATATAATTTCTTGCACAATCAAGGACTAAAAATGTTATCTAAAAGAACATCATTATTCTCCCGTATATCTAACTGAGCTTGATATTTTGACGTGTAATAAACCTAGATGTCATGTTATAAGAAGGACATTCATTGCTTGATATACCTTGCACAAACCTTGTTTTAACTAAGTAATGAATTTCTTGGTGCACTGCATTTGACAGCAGCTAAAATAAGATATCTGGCGCATTTAGAAGCATTTTCGAAACGCAATCAGATGCGTTTCGGGGAGAAACACGTCTATAGACTAGAGTAAAATAATCAAATCAAAAAACAATTATTTTTAGTCCCAACATCAAACATGTGGTACCATTGGAATTACATTAAATGGTTATGTGTTTCCAAGCTTATAGAGTAGAACAAGTTTCCTTACCAAAGCTACGTATCAGTGGCGTATCTAGGATTATTAGATCAATGGACAAACTTCTCTAATGTCGGAAAAAAATAGTAGACAAAATGGACAAGACTTTTATTGATAGGCCAGAAATTTTCTTAGCCCAAAGAGCACTAACAACGTAAAAAAAGCACAAAAAATGACGTTCTTTTAACAATTATGCATCAAAGTCGAAGTTCAAGCCTAAATCAGATGTGTTTTGGATATTTCTAAGAGAGATTCTCGAGAGAAGATCCGTAATCAATGCGATATTCGCCGGAAAAATAATTTCGATTTTTTAAAAACTTAAATGAAAGGCTTAGGCATATGATGCGTTTGGAGAATATCCCCGGAAACTCGATTAAATGCTAAGAGAGTAAAACGTAGCAGATATAGGAGATATAGGAGATATAGGAGATATAGGAGATATAGGATGGAAACATAGACGGAGGGCGTGTCACTCGATGAGGGTGCCACGGACACACAAGAGGACACTCAATGGGCATCTCTCTCGCTGAGGGTGCCGCGGAAACGGA
>JAJEKB010020545.1:232560-290838 GCA_022393335.1 Macrotrachela quadricornifera | reverse complement strand
TATCTCCTATATCTCCTATATCTCCTATATCTCCTATATCTCCTATAACCCCTATATCTCCTATAACCCATACATCTCCTATAACCCATACATCTCCTAGAACCCATACATCTCCTATCACCCCTTCAGTCCCTCACACAAGTATAACTCTATATCTCCTATATCTCCTATATCGGCTACGTTTTGATCTCTTAGCATTTAATCGAGTTTCCGGGGATATTCTCCAAACGCATCTAATCGGCTTAGGCAAGCTACAAAACAAATCCAAACTAGAGGTGGCACATTTACTTTTGTAAAGTAAATATATTCACTAGTAAATATAGAAATGTAATTTATATTTCTCATTCAGATCTGCAAATTAAGTATATTCTTACATCAAAATTTAATGCTATGAAAGGGACTGCCCATAAGTCTTCAAGTCCTATATTACAAAGGTACCTTTAGGTCCTTAAATGCCATACGATAGGAGTACCCTTGGTTTCTCAACTGCTATACTATGAGCATACCGTTAGATTCCCTACTTAGGGATGGCACCATACATTTACTTTACAAGTAGCTAAGTACCTATCGTAAAACGTTGGTTGCTGCGTGCATTTTCCTATCAGTCGAAAAATGGTTCAATCATAGGACCGCAAATTGTAACACGCTTATTTCATGGATAACCTTCAGAGATTCTACAAGAACTTTTGTAGAGCACTCTTGATAACCTCAAATTGGCCCAAATAACTCTGCTCCGTCCTTATCTTGGTGGAGAAAACACGCCTCTAAATTTGATTGGCTAAAATTCTTTTGTAACATCCAATCAAATTTAGAGGCGTTTTTTCTTCATCAAGATAAGAACGGAGCACAGAGTTATTTGGGCCAATTTGAAGTTATCAAGAGTGTTCTACAAATGTCTTTATGGAATCTCTGAAGGTTATCCATGAAATAAGCGTGTTAAAATTTGCGGTCATATGATTGAACCATTTTTCGACTAATAGGAAAATGCACGCAGCGACCAACGTTTTACGGTAGATACTTAGCTACTTGTAAAGTAAATGTATAAATCATAGTGATTAGATGATTGTTATAGTCTTCTCCTTGTTTATTTGAACTATATTCGAACTATAGTTTCGAATGGTCATTTTGACCGCGTTACCAACAGACGGACAGACAGACACAGATTAATTTCGTTTTCTAGACCTTATTCTTTCAGTCTAGGGAACAGACTTGTGAATATGTGAGACCGAAAAAAAAATTTATTTGGACATGAATGTAACTACTGTTATTTAGATAATTCGAAGTTTCTGCGAAATATATAAACTAAAAAAGCTTGACTTTGTTCTATATAACGATATCTTTGATCATCATTATTTTCTATAGTCTTACATTTATTGTTAAGAATATTTATTTATTTCTTTGTTTTTATAGATGTTCAATTTATTCATGAAAATAAATATACGTCAAATCAATGTCAAGAAATATTCAATTTAAAATATCGATTATTAAATAGAAATGTTTCCTTATATTTTCTCATTTTTTTTTGAATATTTGCTCGTTTAATTATGTCAAATTGTACACTGTACTTTTATTTCTATTTTTATTACATAATTCGTGTATATAAAATAAACAAAGTTTACATACACACCATATTGAGGAGAATATTTGTAAATAGAAAGTAAAACCGACCAAAAAACCACGATTTATCACACAATTACCGTCAAGATATATCGCAATTAGTCGGCAATTTTTTACTGATTTTAAGGATATGGATTCTTTTATAGATATTGTATCATGCGACATCTAAGTAAATAAATAATGATTAGCAAAAGACTTGCTCATTCGATATTATTCATAATGACGAATACTGTGTTGTTTACCTTTCTGCTTACATGAAATTACAGGTAAGACTGATTTATTTAATATTGACTTACTTTTCGAAATATAATTATACACAAACACACAATGTCAACGAATAGAATCGTATCAATTGATGCATTACCAGTGGAAATACTTCATCAAATATTTGATAATCTTGATTCCGAAACAATAGTATTTTCAATTCGATCAGTGTCGAGATTATTTGAATCAGTTGTCAGTACTTATGATCGATACATTTTAAACTTTACATTAATGGCAAAACAAAGTTTCGTGATACTTTGTCGATTAATACATCCAGAAAATATTACTTCTTTAACACTTTCGAACCATAAAGTAACTCCGAATCAAATAGATTTGTTTATTTCATTGGTTTGTTTATCAAAATTCACTCAACTTCGATCTCTAACTCTTGATTACATCAATGAATGTGAATTATACATCATTTTGAAACATATTAATCATAGTTGTCTAACTTCATTATCGTTTACTATTAAAGAATATGATAATTCATGTATGGAAACAACTGCAAATATTATGTCATCAATTATCGAAAATTCGAGTCTTCGAGAACTTAAAGTCACTCTAAATAATACTCACGTGTCAAAAATATCATGGCCAATCAATTCTACAATTCAATATTTAACGATAAATAGCAATATACTTATCGGTAACCTTTGTAAAATTCTTCAATACTGTCCTCATCTACATACTCTTGCTGCGAAACCAACCTTTGACAAAAATTTCGATAATACTAGTCTAAAATCTTTTCCACAATTGAAATCATTAAGTATGGATCATCTTGGCGTAAGAACAGATGATTTACAACCATTTCTTTTATTAACACCATCCTTGATCTATCTAAAAATAATTGAATGTAGAGAAATATTAAATGCCAATCGATGGGAACAATTCATTCAAATTCATCTTCCACATTTGAATAAATTTGAATTTTATTTCGAACACTGCAATCTCATGGAAAGAACTACAGCAGAGATCGAATTAATTATTGATTCATTTCGAACTCCATTCTGGATGGAACACAAAAAATGGTTTATAATTTGTGAATACAGCTTAGATGGTTCACATATCTTGCTTTATTCAATACCAATATGTCTATCTTATCTCACATATAGACAACAATATAAAAAAGTTGTATTAACCTCTAGTTATACGATACTACAAGACGATGCAACAATCAATGATAATATCAACTCGCTGACACTAAGCTTGAACCCATGGTTAATTGATGATCTTCAAGAAAAAGTATGTTCTATATAGATAAATATAAATATTTATATTTTATTTTAATTAGAAAATAACGACAGAAGTTTCTCTGTTTCCCAAAGTGACGAAAATCAACCTTGAAAGCAGATATGAATGGCATCTACATTCAATGCAAGTATTATCTGTATTTATCAATTTTTCCCAAATAGTTGAATTAAATTGGGATTTTATTAATTATAAAAAATACGAAAAACAATCGATAATCAATCTTAACATAATTCTTGAACAAACACATAATCTTTCATTCTTATTTGTGTGCTATTATTCTGCATCTTCTCAGGCTATAAATAATCTATGTTCGATTGTTCCACCAAATGTAAAACATTTGAAAATGCCAATCGATAATTTGAAACAAATAAAAACAATTATTGAGCGATGTCAAAATTTATCTACAGTACAGTTTAACTTCAGGAATGTAGAACTTTCCGAAGGAGTCCTAGAATGGTTTGCAGATAATACCATTAATTCAACTTGTATCAATACTTCACGCGAAATCAATATATGGCTTGGAAAAAGAAATATTCAGCCAGATAAAACTAGACATATTAATAAACGATGGAAATTATTTCGTATGTGTTACAGTTCTTAATTCATTTTCATTTCTTTATATCCTGATTATTACAAAAAAAGCAACAAACATTTTTGTGCATATCTTCGATGTCAATTAACTCTCGTTCTTATACATAGAGAAAAAAAATACATCGCTGTTTATAATAATACTTTCTATTCAACAATGAGATATCATTTAAGATTAAAAGAAATGCAATTAACTGAAATAACTGTTAACCACCAATCAATGAGATAGAACGAGATTTACTAAAGCTATTATTTTTTGTTCCATTGAATCAAATAATCTAATCAGAATTCTCAAAGGACTTAGCACATTTTCCATATGTTGTACTCCCCTACTCTATGAATTTTGTTTTCATTTTATAATTTTTTTGTTGTAACTGGTGCAAAGATATCAGTGTATTTTAAACTTCTAAATCCTAGTCATGTTTCGTTGTTTTCAATATCATCGCACCATCCACAACAAAAAAATTATAACATGGAAACAAAATTCATGGGGGCAGGGGTATATGCGTCAACTCCTATGATTAATTCAATCAATTATAGATTAAGGGGTCCCTCCTTAATAAAGTTGATTTTTCGAAAAAAAAATCGATGTAAGTTTTTTTGCTAGAAAGATGCGCTGGAATCTCCGCTTTCAGAATATGTATGGGTTTTCAAAAACCGAACGAATTTTCGTAAACTTATCGAAAAAATTGTCCACCCCACTATCTTGAGTTTCACGAAATTTGTTGATGATCTATTAAAACTTATTTTCTTTTGAAAAAAGATTGTTTTATGAATAGTACAAGGGTTGAATAAATCATTTTTACACCGATCTCTAAATGATTTAGATAATAATTTTATATTTTTAATTAATCTATCCTCGATAGGTGAGTCGTTGATTTCCAAAGCATATAGTGACATAAGAACATATGCATCACTTGATTTAGAGGGGAGAAAACTTATACTTGAACAAAATATATGGTGTCAAGTTACTCCATTTATTATCCACTTTGCAAAAGTTTAGCGAGATGTATTAAAACTGCCATTTTATCATGATTTTTTTCTAAATTTCAACAAAAAAATCGTTCGAAAAATTTATTAATAGATTTTCTTGAAACATGGGTTTTTACTAATAAAATTGAAATAACTGTCACATGGTTTTAGATATCCTTAAGGCTGTCAAGTGCTGGTTTCCAAATGTGGTACAACATTGGGGTACACAGTTTTTTGAAGAGAAAAGGATTAGTTTGGAAAAACTACCTGAAAACCCTTCTCTCTTTAAGAAAAACAACGTTTCTCTGTTTTCTATTAGAACTTGTTTTCATTGAGTATTTTTCACAAAAGAACACTGTCACAATTAAATCATATTATAAATAGAAGAACTCAGCTAAGCGATTATAGTAGCTGCTCAATATATCGATGAATTAAATATGTTCCTCCGTTCCTAAGCAAAAAAACTAATTTATGAATTTAACAAAATGTACAATACGGGATATACGCGGTTTGTCTTGTATTCTTGAAGATAGCCTGCATATTTTGTATCTTTAATCCGTTGTTTCGTAAAGATAGAAAGACTTTTAGCTTTTAATGATGAATTATTTTTTTCTTTGATCCTTTTGGTTAGCTTTGCAGTGAAAGGAAAAAATTTTCTAGTTTTTGTTTCAGGTTTAGATTGTTCAAATATTTCTATTCCATTTTCTTCATTTGATTCAAAGAGAAGATTCCTATCATCATCCATGCAGTAATACTTTAATCTAACATAATTAATATATATCGATCAAATATGGTAGGAAGATATAAATATAAAGAAAAACGAAAAGACCCATCGAAATTTATCTTAACACATTCAACCCCATGAGACCTACAGGTGTGACTCACTATATTGTAACTAAAAACTTACTAAAAAACACTTTCTATGTCTGCATTCTTAGGCAGGAAGTTACACACAATGCGTCATCTACTCTACCTTTGCTGTTGTTGGAATCATTGCTTGCATAGTATGATGCTTCTCGCTAAAATAATCAAGACAAAAATCATCATCATAATCAGGACAGAACGTTTTTATTGTTTCTCTTTACTGGCGCATGACTTGCTTCTCACGATTGTTATTCCCTGATTTTTCTCACAGCAGCTAGCACCGTTCCCTTGGACAGTATTTACAGATTACAACGAAGAGAGAAAAGTAGTGATTTGTCAAATCAGCTATTGGCATCCGATACATATCTTAGGTGGTCAACAAAATGATACTGAAAGATGGCATTTGAATTGTTTTTTTGGGAGCACAATAGTTAATAGCTATTTGATATGCAATGAAGACTACGCTATAAGCGAAGTGACAATTCTGCAGTTTTGTGAAAAGTATTGTACAGTCTTTATTATTTGGTATGCCACTCGAAAAGTTGAATCCTGGTCCTAGGCAAAAGTCACGAAATCATCCTAGGCGTAAACTTGCTGACCACAAGATCGAACAAAAGAAAGGATCTGCGCGCATTGTCCAAGAGTATGGTGCTAGCCGTTATGAGAAAAACCAGGGAACAACAATCATGAGAAGCAAGTCATGCGACAGTAAAGAAAAACAATAAAAACTTTCTGTTCTGATTATGATAAAGATTTTTGTCTTGATTGCTTAACGGGAAACGCCATTCAATGAAATCAACGACTCCTACAACAGCAAGGACAGAGCATATGACACGTTACGCGTAATCTTCTGCTGTACAAAAAGAAAAAGAAAATGTTTTTCTAGTAAGTTTTTTGTTAGAATATAGTGGGACCCATCGGGTTGAATGTGTTAATCTGAAAATTGAATACCTTTATATAAAATAAAACTGAATGAATAAAACAAATGTTAATCATCGTTATGAGCAATTTTTCAACAATATTGTTCATTATAAATGTCACTACAGTAACCCTGTGAGAATCATTGTACAACACAGTTTATATCTATGAAAAATCAGTTTATGGTATGGAAAGCTCAAAATTCCAAATGAGATACACTTCGCAGCCCTGATACTAGCTAATAAATTGATTTCCTTAACATGAATACAATGATAGTAATTAAAAAAATACACTTCAAAATTTAATAAACAATACTTTCAAAAGATAAAATCTATATAAATAAATTCACTAAAAAACAAAAATACATATTATCCATTACAAACAGCGCCATTATGAATCAACACTTACTCCATAATAAAATCTTATACAAAACAATTTCAATTAACTCTCCTAAAACATATTTAATTCACGAGTTATCACCAATACATCTTGCTTTTGTACTTCTTTAGTATTGAAGTTTCATTATAGCATTCATGATTCACGAATTACGCAAATTCTATACTTCCACAAGGAAAAAAAAGAAAAAACAAAAATCTTCTCATTTCATTAGGATCGGATCAAAACAGTTCACTAAAGTAAAATAATCAAAATAATTTGATTCCTCTCCATTGTATAACCACATACAATTACAAACAATGATACACCTACAACTTACAGTTCGTTAATAAAAAATCTCTTTCAGATATAACTAAATTAATATTTTTTAACAAAAAACAAAATCTTAATCAATTTTTTAAATTCCAACTTAATTCGAAAATTTACCAATCTGCTTATTCAAAAGAACGAAACGAAAAATTCAAAACAATTTCGAAAATTAAATCATATTTTCTTATGATCGCAAATGAGAGGGAGCGTTATTAGAAATGAATTCTACTTCTTCAACGACGTCATCAGTCGATATTAACAATGATATCGAAGTGGTTCCAGATCGTTAGTGTTAAAAACATAAGATCTATAAGGTAAAATTTCCTTTCTATTTCGTTAAGAATTACCATCATCGATCATAAACTATGCTGCTGCAATAACTGCTCCTCTTCATAATAATTATCATATGCCCTATTCACGTTCACAAATTAACTGTATCAGTGTGTCTAACTCCAATAATCGAGCTTTTCTTATATATGGTCATCAAGGTATGTCTTTATATAAAATAAAACACAAGTAATTTGAGTTTGGCATAACGTTCTTTTCTTTCATTCTTCCTACATAAAATTATAATTTAGATAAAGCAATGACTACTGGTGAAAGTAATTTCGATTTGGAAGGTGCAGAAACGGCACGTCGTCGTAAAAAAAATCATTGTCGTATGTCTACTCAATCATTTGCTATAACTAGTTGGACAAATATGACAAGTAGGAGTTGTTTTGAATCAAGAGATGATTGTCTCTCTCTTGCGTTTAAAAGAATTTTTATGCATGCGATGGTTATTTTTTATTTTTATATAGAGGAAAAACTTGATGATATTTTAAAGAAGTTTAAACAACATAAGGTCCAATACATTTGTATTGCGAGTGAAAAGTCACTAACAACGTCCAAGCAACGTCTACACATACAGATTATTTTTAAGGATTTGACGAATAAACATGAATTCTTTTTGGATAAATACACCGGTAAATCATAAGAATAACTGTGCTTGGAATGCATTTATATAGAAAGGTAAAACGATTTGATTTTAATAGAAAAAGAATGAATAATTTGAAACTTTTGTACCTAGATGGTGATTTCGTTGAATGTGACTCATTTTCTGCGAAAGATTTTCAACAGGATCAAGGTCAGCCTTCTACACTGATCAGCACAATGGTTGGTGTAAGCAATCTTGTAACGACGGTATCGTCACCTTAGTTACCACCAGCAAAGTGAACAACAGTCCGGACCCAAGCTGAAGAACATCATCAAAACAAAGACAAGATTGCTGATACATCTTTTTCACTTGCTGAAAAGAGCGCATCGAAGGCTATGATCTATGTCCGAGACAGGTTGCTATACGAATTTATGCAACGTAGTTATAAGTTAGTTGAAAATTTGATTTCTTTAATAATTTATAAAAAAAAACTACACATATATCTATTTTTGATGATTTTAAGCTTTCAAAAATCGTTCAATTACGTTTATAAACATGCTGAAGAACGGCGTCAAAATTTACAAGAAAAAGAATTTTGTTGAGATTTGTCGTTTCCAGATTGTACATCACAGGTTCGTATGTTTGTTCTACTTATTTTAATTCTTATTGCTGTTTGTATTTATAGATGCTGCGGTTACAAAATGGATAATCGAAAATTTTTAAAACCCTAATCGATCAAAATGTTTAATTTTAATTGGTCCTGCAACGACAGATACGATCAGACAGATATTTGGACTTACAATCTAATTTAGGCAAAACATCTTTTGCAAAATCATTGCCCGGTAATATTGTTATTTTAAGAAGCAATGGAGCTTGAATTCTTGGAATGATCAAGCTCAATATGTAATATTTGACGACATTTCTTGTGACAAATTTAACGATCATAATTTCTCCAGAAAAAAGGTAAACTAATGAATTTTAATGATAATTATAGGTTACCGATAAATACCAAGTAACCGTGACCATTAATGTTACGATGCCAGCAATTGTTCTTCTTAATTCTGGTGATGATAGTTCCTTAACTGCATCACTTCTCATCGAAAAGAAACAATAGGAGGTCGACTACTGGAATAAGCGTTCTTTCGTCTATAAAACGGGTAAAAACTAAAAAGAAAAAAAACAGAAATAATGTATTTACACTTTAAATAATTGAAGGTCCGGACCCATATTTTGATAAACATGAAAATTCCAATACAGTGGATATTGCATCCAGTAGTCAAATTTGTCAACTATTAGGCCATCCTAAAGAATTTGTTGATGAACAACGTCGATGGGCTGAAGTACGTGATCGTCGTCGTCGTCAAACAGCAGCAGCAACAGCAGTAACAGATGGTAATGGGGAACAAGTATCATCCATGGTTGTTAAAAGTAATAATCCCAATCAATCCGATGATAAACGTTTTTAGTTAAGAAATAGAATGAATTCTCTCTTTATTTGTTTTCATTTTTTCCCGTGTGTGTGTAGTGAGTCAATAATTAATGTCCATGTGCTTTATGATCCGAGTGAACCTTCATTTATGTTTTATTTTTATCTTTTTTCATTTCTCTCTCTTTGTTCGTCTCAATGAGATTAATATATTAATCTTAAATTAAATTTATGAAATAAATACTATGTGATGAATGAATACTAATATACTATTTTACTTATGAAACATTTTCATAATATGAATAAATGTGAAAACCTCAGATTTAAATCCCAGTGTTCTGTGTTCTCCGAAAAGTAAAGAAAATTGACGAGAAATTGATTTTGATCGAACTACCTAAAAACTGGCTATCGAAAGTCTATGCACAGCATTCTAACCTTATTTCATGAACGGCTTGGTCATTTGAGCTAGGGGCTGTCTGAATTTGACAAAACACAGTTTAAGCTACAAATTCATTCTATTCAAATGAGTAAGATACGTAATAAAAGAAGTGTTATAAGTCAAAAACGGCGTAAATCTGAAGAAATACTACATTTCGGGGAGGTAGTATTTTGGACTTTTTTCACGTGGTGTACAAGGTCTTTGCTTATTTTTCTACCAGACATAGATCTCGTCAAGACACATATCTTGATACTAAATTGTAAGGATAAAAAAATTAGGAAGCTCAGTTAGCAGGGATCCTACTATAGGCAGCTCTATCTGGTGACCATTGACTCTACTCTCAGAGTGATACAATTTCTTTAGAAATCACAGAAACTGAGTTCAGACTCATGTTCAGCTTGGAAAGCTGGTTAGGAAGAATCATTTTAGGATGGATTTGTACTTGTATCTAGCGGAATTACGGTCAAAAATAACATCATGGATCAATGGGAGATATATGATAAACAGAGACATCAGTATTTTTATAATAATTCACCAATATTATTAGCAATCGAGTTCGGATTTTTTTGCATGTGATAACCCATTTTAATAGCTACAAAATCATGCATTTAGAAATCCCCACACTACTAGTCACCTGAGACATCTAGGCACATTCGTTTCGGAATACCATTTTTGTACATTTTGAGACCTTGTTTAGACAACTTTTAGCTAAAAAACTACGATTTGGTTCAAAATTAATATCATATTCCGAATCAGCGTTAAAAACTGAGTCGATACATATATATTTTTTAAATAATTCGGAGAAAAAATTGTTTTTTGGAAAAATAGCGCTGTATCCCCTTCCGGGATGGTCTGGTCAACAATAACAATCTTTTGCAATAACTCAACCATTTCTTGACGAATCATTCTCATCTCCGGACTCGACTGAGATATTGATGAAACAATTCTCGGTATAAAATTTCAGCACAATCGGATGTAGTTGCCAAGAATTATCGTGTAAACGACCGGCTCGACGGAAACACGGACCGATTCTAGTGTACTCATTTTTTGAGTACACAAAAAACAGAGGGCAATTAAGAGAGTTACAATCATACATGAATTGATACATTCTATTAGTTTCTGAGTAACTAAATTAATTTCTTGATTAGTTACAGAAGTCTTTTATAAATACAATAGTCACAACCAACAGAATGAATAAAAAGATCGATATGCTTGTGTATGTGCTTCGTATATCTTTGTCTTTTGGTAATCACTTTCATTAAGAGAGATGACTTGTATGTATTCCAACCTTTACTCTCACTTTTATGTGAGTAATGTCGGAATGACATGATTCGTAGTGAACACTTGTTCAGTTTCCTAAGGGCCCACAAAACACTAGACTATCGCATGTTCTTCTATTCGTAGTCTATTAAGTGAGACGTGCGAAATATATAGTTTTTCAATTAGTCGTAGATGTTCGATTTAGCAATATTTATAGCTTAACTATTCATTTTTAATATAGAACAGATATTTTTACAAGCATTCCATAATTGATAAAGCAGAACTAGTCGTATTTTCAAGTCTTTTAAAAAAGAATCGATTGCGAAACAGATCGATAAGGATGTTTATAAATAAAGATAAATACAGAAGTTTAAGTCGTCGACACTCAATAATTCGAAGAAACATTACGATCTGGATGATATAGCGAAAGAAGAAGATATTTTATTTGAACATCATGTTGAGTAGAAATTAGTTGAAATAAAGAAACAAACTTTAAGAGTATTAGAAGTAAAAGACTATTTTTTGCAACGAAACAATTGGTTAAATAAACATATTTTTCTTTTTTCATCTCTTCGAAGAAAGAAAAAAAACGTTGTAATTATTGATTACCCAACATTACATCTTCTTTAGGATCTTCAAAATAAATCTCTTTCAAACATTTGAATTGAAGGAAAAGAAAGAAATTTCTATTCATTGAAAACTTTGATGATTTGTCAAATAGTTATATTGTCAAATAAAATCATATTTCTCTACTAAATTTTTCTAAGAGTTTGTGATGTCGTATAAGCGATGGATCATCAGATGGTAAATATTTTGATTCTATTTCAATTGTTTTGTGAAGATGAGCTAGTGCTTCTTCTCTACGATTAAGAGTATGAAGAGTCAATGCTATGTTTGAGTGCGTCACAGCAAGTGATGGATGATCAGAAGGAAGCGAACGTTCTTCAATATCTAATGCTATTAGTTCGAATTTCAGTGCAGTTTCCCACTCATTCAAATCATCGTAGATCGAAGCTACATTGGAATATGATATCGCTAAGTGTGGATGTAATGCTGGCAAATGTTCAATCTCAAGACGAAGACATTCTTCATGTATATCTAATGCTTCAAGCAATTTTCCTTGACGTTGCAGGACAGCAGCGATATTACTTTGTACACTGGTAAGAGCTTCAATATTAGGTTGTTCCAGTTTACGAATAAATGATAGAGCAGATTTATATTCGTTTAATGCTTCTGATAGTTGTCCCTGTATTTCTAACACTGAGCCAATACCACTATGGGTAGATGCCAATCCTAATAAATTTTTTGGAGATTTTAAATTCAGCGATTTTTTGTAATGTTCGAGTGCCATCCGATAATCTCCTATCATTGCATTGACTACGCCCAACTGATGATGAATATAAGCTCGTTTGTTATTATCTTCTAAGCTGGACGATAACGACGCTTCAATCAGAGGTTTGACCATATTCCATTTTCCCATTTCCATCATTAGATTCTCCAAACGATTCCATCCTGTTGGTGCATCAATTATTTTCCGTACATATGCTGTGAGCGTATGTAACTGCTGATCATTCTCATTCGTCAAACTTAAACTCACACGCCAAGTACCATTTGCAACATCTTCTTCAACTGTCTGAATACGAAATATGCTGTGCATAGAAAACAAGATTTCGTTTTCATCAGTAATTGCAGAGTCCTGCGAAACAGCAGCAAATGGGCATCGTGATATATTTCTATCAATAACTATATCGAAAAGAACGGCTACACTATCCAGATCATTACGAACAATAAATATATCAGCGACGTCAGCATCTCGACTGGTCGATAAAAAACTATTGAACGAAAGAAGACCACCTATTTTATTCTTGATTTTTTGATCAAATTCTTTACGTTTCATACCTTGTCCTCGGTAAACATGAAAGAATACTGAAGACATTGATGAGAATTGCATTGAATGGAGATGATCAATCTGTTTGTGAAGATGACGTAATATAAACGAAATGCGTATTAGAATTTCAATATCTTGAGTTCGCAATGATCTATAGAGTAATTCAAAGAAAAAACATGGTTGACTATACCAATAAATAACACGTTCTTGACAATAGTCGATTGCAAATCGATTAATCGTCCGTAATGTAGCAACATTATCAGCATATTCATAGCGACAGTAATCAATGAAGTCCTGTTTTGCTGTTTCATCATCATATTCTAATTCAAGAAGAATTTCTTTCAGCAATACAGAATACATGAAAGATGAATTAAGTTGATTAATATTAGTTGAAGTAAATGTCATGTTATCAAGCCGTTTTTTCTCTTCTAAAAGTAGCTTTCCAAAAGTCTCGATATTTTCGAACGACACATATTTGATCTTGGTACGAATAATATCATCTTGATTATTAAAATCTGCATCGCTAAAGATATAAATATTTTGCACCTGGTTCATATTTCGAATCAATAATAGCACTTCTTGTTTTACAGGAGGAAAAATAAGCAATTGAATGTTGTAGTTAGTAGCTCTGACTATAAAATCAGTGCATTCATTAACATCAGAAAATATATTGATATGATCAATGATATTCTGAAGATAATCAAGTTTTACTTGATATGTAGTTAAGTTCTCCCTTTCTGAGAGCAAAACAACCTTAAATATTTGACCATCATCCTTTTCATTTTGACGATGATATACACTGAATTTTTCAGTATAAGATGCGCTAACATATTTCCAATTGATTGGTATCGGTGGCCAAACTTGTTCATAAGAAGTTAGAACAATATTAGTTGATGCAACAGATGATCTGTCTACTTGATTTCGATGATGAGAGCAACAATATTTGTGCCACCACTTTCGCAACATTAATTTTCACCGTTTATGTTATCTTTATAACGTTGGTTGACGAGTAGTGGAGATAAGAACATTTACATTCACGTTGATAATATATATATCTATGAATCAAGTTAGATTGTCATGAAGAACACAAATTTCTTTAAATATTCCACTATCAGTTTAAGTATTTTGAATATGGCAAAATAACAATTACTGTATAATTAAAGTGCTTATGTTTTCTGTTATAAATATACTAGAATTCTTGAAGACTGATTACTAAAGTGATAACTTGGTTTTTTATGTAGCTGTCTGTTGATCAGCCATCTTTTTAGAGCCTAAATGACCATTATATCAATAAATCTTTGAGATCTATTGAGATCAATATAAAATTAATTGAATAAGTAGATTAAAATATATTTATTCAAATAAATTTGGGTGGCATTTCAATCTTAATATCTACTGACGATGACTCTAGATGAGTTAAAAGCTCTAGTACTTACTTATTATTATTTTTCATGTTGTATAACAACTAGTTTCATTACGTATATATCTTAATTTATTTGAATAAATATATTTTCATCTACTTATTCAATTAATTTTATATTGATATTATATAAATCCTATATTATTATTAATGTTAAAATCTATTGAGGTTTATTTATTTGAGAATAAACGAATAATTCAATGATAAAGTGTCCCAGAATTGTTCTTCACATTGTCTAATGATACTTAATAGCTCGAAAGAAAGCCTCACCCTAATAAGACTTAAATCTAGAGGTTTGAACGATTTACATGACTTAATGGGATCTCTATTGACATTAAGATTAATTTGTGGGTAGCCAATTGTGGAAATAACCAATCTCAGCTATTCAAATTCAAGAAAATAAATGCTATAAAGATCGTATATATATGGAGCAAAACTATTAATGTTACAGCTAGTTTTGCAGATAATATTTTACTTGATGTTGATCATAATTTTTTTGTATTGGATTATGAAAACTATTTCATTATTACCTTTGGGTTTCACTATTCTTTATGTAAGGCCAATAGATAGAATTTGAATGACTTTGCATTCAGTCAATTAGCTCATTTGTGAATAGCTACAAACTAAAAATAGTTACTAAAATGAAACAAGACTTTTTTGACATTAGGTTTCCATAATAAATTTAACAAATATGTCCTTTTAAAATTTAGATAATAGCAACATTGCTTCAAATCAAATGTATATGATTGAAAACTTCATACTATTTCACAACAATGATGCTGGTTGAGAAACTTTTCTCTTTCCAATTATTAACATTAGTACTTTTGATTACTTTGAAGCAAAACATTTTCTTATTCGAATTTGCTGTGTTGTATTCAAAGAAACTATTCTGCCAACGATAACGTTTAATATTTATTACAAGCGTCTCGTTTTTCGATAGATTTATTATCATCTTTATTCTGAACACTTCAAATAAAAAAATGATCAGGATAAAGAATAATAATCGTAACTTTGTCTCTACTTACTGTATTGCATTCTTTATTGTCAAAGAAGATTTATGATTATTTTTTCTTTAATATAGTTTGTAACCAGATTACATTAACTATGATTTGATGAAATATCGTTTCTAACCCCATCACTCTCAAACCAACAAATCAAAAGATATGTATAGATGTGTATGCCTGTGATTTAATAAGTTGACCTTTTTATTCATTCAAAGAACATCAATTTCGAGACATTTCTATTGTTCTTGTACAAGTAAGTCAGGTTTGTATTCGTATTGAATGAATGTAGTTCACGCTTTATAGCAGAAAATGGAACGGACTAATTTTTGTGAGAAAAAACTTTTCATTGCTTCATAAATGGCATACTTCACTATTCACTCTTATTTTGTAAGCTAGTGAACCTTTTAATTCTTGAACTTTTCTCTTGCTCAAACTTGCATAGTTCAACGCACACTTTCACACATATGCAACGAAGCAGAGCATAATAAAGAGTACGCACGGTTTACAAAATTTTCTCGAATATTCAGACGTAACTTATATGAAACCCAATACGTTAGTTGAGTACAAATTTTCCCTACTTTTCATTTACTTCTATTTTTCATTGGACAAGTATAGTGTATTCTGTAGTATATTCAATAGGATGCATCGTTTCATTACGATTTTCCTTCTTGTTGGATTTTCGATTACCGTTTATACGGGTGACCAGCCGTATCAACACGAGGAACGAATCAATTGTTATTCGGAACGTGAGAAATTACCATTTGCCGATTATTCGAAACAAGCATGTCTAGCACGTAATTGTTTGTATGATGATGAAGCACTTCCAAATGAAATTCAATGTTACACAATCGAACTAAGTTCGAATAATAAAAACTTGCTTTCTGTGATTCAAGGTCATATGCAAATGAGTGAAACTGAAAGATCAGCATTAACAATGAATAATACTGATGCGATGGCACAAGAGAATCAAGACATAATAACCATCGAAGTACCTAAGATTGTGAAAAATGATTCCAAGTATCGAATTGATTGCTTTCCTGATCTTGATGAATACAAATCTTTTTGCATGCTTGATGTTTCAAAAAACCAAACTTTAAATATAACTAATCAATCATGTACAGCTCGTGGATGTATATGGGATTCGAATGGAGGATCAGGTATTCCTACTTGTTATATTCCAATAGAAAAGGGTGGTTATAGTTTAACTGGAGGACCAAATCAACCTTCGAATGCTACTACACAATACAAACTTACTCGTCTATCAACGAATCCATCAAATAATTTTTCCATGTTCAATCATGATATTAATAATTTAGATGTTCAAGTCAGTGTTTCTGGTACTGATATGATACGTATGATTATACGCGATGCAAACGCACAACGATATGAAGTTCCTGTTCCTATTCAATGGATTCCATCAGCTTCAACAATATTTCCACCTAAAATTAAATTTCAAATGACAAAAACTTCAAATGAACAAGTCGGATTTCGGGTTCAACGCAATACTACACAGTCAATTCTATTTGACACATCATTCTTTGCCAATGGTTTCATTTATGATGATAAATTTATTCAAATCATTACAACAATTCCATCAAGAAATATTTATGGTTTTGGTGAAAATACTCATTCATCATTTCGTCATGTACTTCAAAATTCTGCTCGTTACGGAGCATTCGCACGTGATCAATGGCCGACAGGAATCAATGAAAATCTCTATGGTGTTCATCCATTCTACATGGTAATTGAATCTGATGGACAAGCTTTCGGTGTATTTATTTTTAATTCAAATGCTCAAGATTATAAATTTGATGAATTTGATATTGATCAAGCTATGCTTACTTATCGAACAATTGGTGGAATTTTAGATATAATCTTTTTTGCCGGACCAACACCAGAAGATGTTATTCGACAATATCAATTAATTATTGGTAAACCTTATATGCCACCTTATTGGGCACTTGGATTTCAACTTTCTCGATATGGTTATAATTCACTTGATAATATGCGAGCAGCAATGATGAGAACATTAAATGCAAGTATTCCTCTGGATGTTATGTGAGTGAAAAATCTTCTTCTTTTAATAATTATCGATATTGTTTATTAGGTACGGAGATATAGATTACTTTTATAAAAGACTTGATTTCATATGGAATCCAATTGACTTTGCTGGTATACCTGAATATGTAAATTGGTTACATGACAATGGAATGAAATTTATCACAATTTTGGATCCAGCTATTGATTCTGAAGAGAAAAATTATTCGACTTTTACTGAAGGACAAAAAGCTAATATATGGATTAAATGGCCTGAACGTCGAAATCTTCAATTCAATGAAACTGGCAATAGGAATTTGCTCGGATATGTATGGCCTGATGGTTAGTTAATTTCTAATCATAACGGCAATATTACTCTTTCTCCTTATTCACAGACTCATTCTTTTCTTTTTAAGGTAAGACCGTCTTTCCCGATTATTTCTATCCTCCAACAGTCGATTGGTGGAAATCAGAAATCCTTAATTACCATTCGAAATTGAAATTCGATGGACTTTGGATTGATATGAAGTAAGAACATTTCTTTGTCTTTTTGTTGATCATTCATTTATCAACTTTGACAATTTTAGTGAACCAGCTAATTTTGATACGAATAAAGATAAACCATGGAACTGGAATTCAACAGGAAATCGACCAGATTTATGGAATCTACATTGTCCTGTAACTGATGAACCTTTAGATAATCCACCATATAAAACAGCAATATGTGGTGATTATATATCAGATAAAACTTTATGTATGATTAGTGAACAAACAAATGGTCAAGGAAAAATTTATAATCATTACGATGTACATAGTTTATATGGATGGTCAGAAATAATAGCAACTTTACCAGCAGCACGTGCAACCGAAAATAAACGATCAGTTATTATCAGTCGATCGACATTTCCAAGTTCAGGTGCATTTAGTGGTCATTGGCTTGGTGATAATGCTGCGGATTGGGCACATTTGAAATATAATATTATTGGAATGTTAGAATTTAATTTATTTGGTATTCCTTATATAGGTGCTGATATTTGTGGTTATTTTCATAATGTAACAGAACAAATGTGTCAACGATGGATGCAATTAGGTTAGAATTCTTACTGTCTTCTTTTTTATAACAACAAAATAAAAGTTTTTGAGTATTTTATTTAATTATTTTAGGTGCATTTAATCCATTCTTTCGAAATCACAATGGCTTTGGCTATATTGATCAGGATCCAGGAATATTTTCAGCATCTGTTATCATATCAAATCGACATGCTGTTGAATTACGATATACTCTCATTCCATATTTATATACATTATTTCATCGAGTTCATATTTCTGGTGGTACTGTTATTCGTTCAATGGCTCATGTATTTCCATCTATTTCTGAATGTTGGTCACTTGATGAGCAATTTTTATGGGGTTCATCATTACTTATTGCACCAGTTATTTATGAAAATCATATTAATAAATCACTTTATTTACCTACAACAGAACGATGGTTTGATTATTATACAGGTGAAGAACAAACAACACTTGGTCAAATAACAGTTTCAGCACCATTAGATTTTATACCATTATATCTACGTGGTGGTACTATTATACCTCATCAACAATCAGCTATGAATACTGTAGCATCACGTAAGAAACCAATGTATCTAATTATAGCACTTGATAAGAAACAAAATGCTCATGGAGATTTGTTCTGGGATGATGGTGAATCAATTGATACATATAATAGATTTATTTATAATTATTTTATTTTTAACTATAATTCAAATCGTTTAACAATTGAACCGTGGACATATAAATATCTAGAAATGGGCAATGAAGTTAAATTAGATGAAATTAAGATATTCGGTATCGATAAACAACCAACAAGAGTCGTATGGAATGGACAAGATTTAACACCAACAATCAAATGGACATATGATGCTTCGAAGAGTATCTTGTATATGAAAATGCTAGCATTGAATATGGACAAAATACATAAATTCGTTTTTCTTTAATTTATTCTGCGATGCTACTTATTTTTGAACAATGAAAAAGATATTTTTGTTCACAATTTTCTATATTCGAAACTAAAAATTCTAGCTAGTGCAGTTTTTGATAGGATTAAACTGTCAAAAAACAACGCATATCCGTTTTATAAGTGCATCTCATATTGTAATTGGTAAATGATCTTGAGCGAAATCGAAAGAAATCGTTTTATGACGACAATTTTAATTCATATAGCATAAAGTAATATATTTGATTGATTGTGTATCATATTCGATGTCACTCAAGGTGGAAAGAGCATGTCAAGATGCGGGACATTACAGAGTTCCTTATGTAAATTTAGCTTTATTTTTATTCTATATACAGACTCTTCTGTAACTAGACACCTATTTGTGACATAGGCTTTGAGTCAATGAACTTGTAGTTCCTTTTCTTCGCTAAAAAAGTTAGATTTGAAAAAAGGGCACTCTAATGTCCTGGATTCTGATACGCTCTTTCTAGCAAAAACAAAATAATACGTATAGCATGAACTTGGACCGAGAAATACTGAAAGCGAAGTGAGCTATTTTTGACCCGTGTTTGGTAAATATTTCACTGAAATGTCGTGGGATAGGGCTGAATATTTTATTGTAGCCTCACTACCACAGCCCCAATATATCCCGAAACTTTTAGCAAATTTGGCTTGATAGAAAAAATTCGGGTCTCAAAGGGTTGATGTGTATGTATTATTTTTAATTCTTACTGAAATAAGTTTAAATATATTTGTATACATCCATCTTTTTTTATTCCCTCGACTGAACGGAGGGTCATATGAAATAAATCACGTTTGCTTGCTTATCGTCGAATGGAAAGTTATAGCTAACAGTTGAAAGTAATATATCCTACATTATTGTCACTGCATGATCGACTACTATTCATGTCGCAAAAACACGTAATAATATGACGCGGATGAGTATACGTATTATGTGTTTTTCTTGATAATTTTTCTTTAAAATATTAATCTATGCTCTTATTATTAGCTATGAAATAAATAAATACATTTTCCTACCTATTGTGCTGCACAACAGATAATTCTACGGCACTGTTTTTGAAAATGCTTGGCTCCACAAGTAGTCGAAGAAAATGCCGATTTTAATTCTGAGAATAATTGAAACTCTAAATTAAATATACTATTACAGATGAGGATCACAGTATTGTAACACGTACAGTAAAACCTCTCTAATGTGAGGTTTTTATGTTCTCTCATAAAGAGCTTAAGTATTCACCTAAAAATGCTTTTCGAGCGCGCACAGTAATAATATATTCCTTTTTAACAATTCAATAACATAATAATTTTCTCTAAGATAACAACTATTTACAACACAAAACTGACTTTTTAGATTTAATTATCAAATGTGATTTACACAGAAGTCGTCGAGTTAAGATAAATGTCTGTTATTTATATTAAGCTACTGTTTTAATTTTAATTACATCCGATTAGTCTATGCCGGTCAATATGTATCCTTGATTATTTTTAATAAAGCAGACGAGAACAAAATCATTATTTTTCTCATTCCACATGCCAGTTATCGAACATATATTACTCATATTATAGAGATTGTTATTGTTAATGGGACCAATAAGATGCGCTCACCAATAGAATGAGGAGGTACTTGTAATCGAGAGACTCACTTCCAACAAAATTCGCTCGAGCGACTCACAGAGTGCTCAGTATAAGGGGTTGCTCATTATTGGGAGGTATTCACATATAGAGGTTATACTGAATATTGACTTGTTGAACTTTCTATAAAGATATATGCTAAATTACATCTTATTATTGCTATGAAATTGATTGTAAAAAAAAGTAAGTCAGGTTTGACGTCTGATTCGTTATATCTCTAAAACATATCTTTTTTCTCATGATCGAAATTTGACTGCTCATAATTTGTCGATTTGGGAAATAAAAAGTGTATCTTTAAAATAAATGGTCTTGTATAAATTGCAGAGCTTTTCACATTGCATATAATGGTATATTTTGGTTGTCAATGCAACTAATTAGGAATTCAAAACTGCAATACAAACGAAAAAGGTCTTATCGTATTACTGGAAATGTGATCCAATAGTACAGAAAGATAGAGCTTTGATTTCTCCATCAGATTATATCGAAAGAAATTTTTTTCGACTCTACTGTATGATGTTAAAGAGTCGTTCTTCCTACTTTTGATATGTCGTAAGTATAAAATTATTCTTGCTTTTCATTCATAGATTATGTTTTATGAGTATAAGAAAAGAATGGTTCTAATTGCTTTATTTTGTAAACTGAAGCAATCAATAATTTGTGAGTGTGATTTAAAAATATGAATAATATTCTTTTTTTTCTTTATCATATACTCCTGACATACGGCTATTTTACGTACACAATTTTGGTACGTATGTAGAATTCATTGAATATCGGATTCTATTCATATAAAATACAAAAATTTATTCTTTTTCTTGGTGGGTTATATTTCTTTATGACTTTGTTGTATAATTGAAAAAATAAAGATGAATAGGCAGTTATGACTGAGTTAGAGAGAACCATCGATAAAAGTACATTTGTTAAATTACTAATTCAGTCATACTTGTATTTCAAGATTCTATAATAGAATAGTTATTTTTCTTTCACTTATTTATATTATTAAAAGTTTTGTATTTAAGTAGAGCACTATATCTGTTATATCTTGATTGAATGTTAGAACTATGTATTAGTTTGAAACGGTAGCGTTTGAATAGTTTATAAAAATCGTATTTTTCAAAAATCAGGTGATTCACTCGTCGTAACATAAAGTATCTGTTTATTATAGATTCTGAACTTTCTCCAACAAATTCATACCATGTCAACATCAGTTTATTTTTTTCTCTTCTTCCTTATACAAGCACATCTTAGCTCCACATCGATTACTATTCGTGATCCAGGTGATATCTACGATGCTTTACAAGATTCAGTAGACAATGCCGTCAAAGCTAATTACAATGTTCAGCCTACAATGTATTTACTTTCACAACTTAAAGCTGCACGTCTATTCAATGGAAGTGACACTTCTCTATCCATTAATCATCAAACATTTTCAACCAATAACAATGACACAAATGTTATCGTTGTAGCTAACAGAGCCCAATTGAATCTTTCTTTCGTTAATATTATTAAGCATGGATACTCATCGAATCTCCTACAAGCCAGTTTCTTTGGAGTGAATGCCGCAATCAATGTTCAAAATGGTTCTCGTGTGTTCTTCGATCATGTAAATGTAATTACGCATAATGGAGCAGCCAACTTATATTCATATGGAAATGGATCTTATATCTATATTGAAATTCTGTTCTCTACAGTTCGGGACCAGCAGCTCATGGACTTTACGCTGGTGGATATGGAACAGTTGTAGGAAAAAATATTGCTCATTATTCAGGTGGCAATCGTTGTTCATCATTTGCTGGTGATGCACCTGCAGGCTATGTTACAATTTTGGACTCGACTGCGCATACAAGTGGCATTGGAAGTGCAATTTTCTATGCTCTTGGAACGATAACTGCTACTAATATTATTGGCTATGCTGAGAACTCACCTGCACTTTTCTCTGATGGTTCACAGATATCGACATTCGTTAATTGTGATCTTACAGCTGGATTACTCGGTGGTATTGTAGTGTTCAGTTCAATGATTCGACGAGCAGGTGCCGTGGTTAACTTCACTAATTCAAAATTGACTACTCTTGGCAATACAATGCCAGCCTTATGGTTCGGAAACGTGATAGCTACCGCTTATCTCTATAGTACAACCATTATCACAGCTTCAAACATCCTTGTTACAGCCAACTACTCTCAAGTGACACAAGACTTTAATTACTATGCAGGTTATCCAGACAATCCAAATCTTTCACCAGCAATCGTCACAATCAATGTTATTGGATGTTCTCTCAATGGCAATCTCATTGTCTATAATGGAAGCAGTATCAATTGGAATATGACGCAGTATTCAACATGGAATGGAAATGGCTATTCTGGCTATGGTAAATCATACATTAGTATTTATCTTGATTCGACTTCGATTTGGAACCTTACAGGAAATACAGTACTTCAAAATATTACAGTAGCTAATAATAGTTTGGTAAATATATATAGTAATGGATACAACATTTTTTATGATTCAGATTCTACTGCAAACAATTGGCTCAATGGAACAATAGTATTACTCAATGGAGGTGGCAGACTAATGCCTGATACAATGTAACAAGTGACAACTACTATAAAGCAACAGACAGAATCGCCTTCCAATTCGGCGTTCATTTTTTCTAAAGTGATTTTGTGTCATTTTCTCATCGAAAGTATTCTTTTTCTCATTCTTCACTGAATCATGTTATAAATGACAATATTTCTTCCACTGATTATTTTTTTTTTACATCATGGTACTCTAAAAATAACTAATCTATATACATAAAGAAGAAAGTTTGTTTGTTTTTTTTTTGTCAGTTCCTCATGCATTCGGTCCTTGTAACTTTCCGTGGTACTCATTCAGATCCAGTGGAAGGTCGAGATAGAACTGAAGCGACTGAAGATAGGGATTACAATTTTTAGAGTATCTACCTACTACTATCTTTTCGCACTGGATCTTGGTATGGTGCACAGAAGTGAGCGTGGGTATGAATGTATGCGTGGCGGAATATGCTGTAGTGATAGATGCAGAACTTTCAAGTACGCTCCTACCTATTTCCTATAAATAAAAGTATTAGACTGAGATCAGTCCATACAAATGCGCTTATCAACGATGTAAAATTGTTAGTTGAATAATTATGATTTTTCTTTAAAACATTGTTCTTTTCAAAAATCCAGCGTTGCGAAAGTCAACCGTGCAAGAATATTAGCATCTATCTAACTCTACTCTACTCATTCAAGTATTTATGTCGAAAGGATTATACTGATGTTGATTGTTCGAAGTGTAAGTTGATTTTTTTGTTTCTATAAGATATTGACAGTCACGATTCAAATGTTAATTTGTATTTGAACATAACGAATGAAGTTCGTTAAAATTAGTCGGACTTCGATCGAAAACTTTCAATTATTATCTGTTTAGGTTCGTAATGAAATTGCAACGTCTGTGTCGAAGTTTCTATTATAATCTCTAATTTTAATGGTAATAAAAAATTTATCATTTGAATCTTTGCATTCTGATGGTAACAATTAGTATGAACATCATGCAGTAACGACTTTATTTGATAATAATGAAATGATATTCTGTAATAAATGTTACTTAAGATTGTAATTTGACTCGATGCACACGTTCATACAACATGTATATGAGATATAACGTTCTAAAGAAGATTAAATATTTAAAGAACTAAGAAAGGATCATCTAACCACTGGATAGATATACGAAATAAATATATAAGTGAGTATATAAAAAGCAAAGATGTTTAATTTCATTAACCATAAAATTCGTTGTACCTGTAAATAAATTCGATACCGTTACATCTTGTGGATCATATTCTCCCACCTCAGATGAAAATATCGAATATGAATTCGTTTTCTTATTTGAATCCGATTGGATGTGTAACGTTCTATTGCCAAATAAATAACTTTTTTCTTTTGTTTCTACCACTGCGATGGATAGTCCTTGTTCATCACAGTAATGACGAAAATCATCAACAAAAAAACCGTCTCTTGATCTTTAGAAGATAAAATCGTTTCATCACCATGAAATAAATTGGATGTTGTAGAAGAACTGCTTGTTTTTCTTCTTTAGTCACTATGACACATCAAATGAAATAAATGATGTATTTCGTACAGATAGAATGAAAAAGACGAAAAATGTAGATTTTTTTGAAAAATTTCTTGTAGCTGAATTACTTTCTTTTTCAATACAGCGAAATATAATAACCGCGTAAAGTAGAACAGAAGCTAAATCTTGCGTGTGATGTAGCGCTTTAAAAACAAAACTCGACATTTATCTGAGAGCTTCCCACAAAAAGTTATATTAATCTGTTAAGTAAATTTTGAGCGAGTCTCTACATTCTATCTATTGATTTTACATTAATATTTCATGAATATGTTTAAAACGCTGTATTTAGGATAGTATTTATTAAGGAACGGCCAGAGTGACGTTTAACTTTCAGTAGAAAATTATTCGATTGACTAAATTTTCATTGATTCATCACTTTTTTTTTTATAGATTTGATCTGTGTTTCATGCTAGGAGATATCAATATATCATAGTTTACTGTTGGCTATTGTTTCAATGTGTAGTAATATCAGTTTGTGTCATTTCCACACAATTAAAAAGAAATTCTGTATTGAATGGTTATTTTTTTCTTTCTTCCTTTTTTGAAACTAAAGTTCTTTCGTTGTTCGGAAAAAAGCGTTTCTTTCTGTAGAATAAATGAAGCAATAATGATGGTAATGTTTTTTTCTTATTTCATTCTGCCGCTTGCAAGAACATCTGAACAGTATCAGAAAAAATATTATTATCATCAAAGATAAACGATTGTTGGTTAGTTGTTTTTTCGCCAGTCTGTTCGAGATGGCCAATAGCAAAATTAATGAATGGTGGTATGCAAGACTATCAACAAGCGATCGAATATATCAACAAATGTGCAGCTGATAGTCAAGTAGGATTGAATTAAATTTATAATACATCAGAACGTGGAATGTGTCTAAATTTGAAAGCTCAAGCTGGAACGAGAGTAGTAGAAGAAATCACTCAATGGCATAAAGACGGTTCGTTTTACTTATCAATTAACTCTTCAAAATTTACAGATAAATGTTTCGTGGAAGTGAACACCAGAACAAACGTCTTCTGCAAGAAGGAAGAGCTCCTATCGATCGTTCGACACTAACTATTCTCTATATTGTAATTAATTAATAAAAACTTTATTTCTTTATCTGTCTGTTTAAATACTAGCACATAGAATGTGTATTTGATGCTTGGATCCAATCAAATACAACAAGGCTCTCTGTTAATGATGGGAAACACATACAGATGACGATTCATATAAATGGCAAGGTATTTGATAACGATTACATATAGCAAAATATATTGTCATTCTTATTTTCTTTTGCACTTGTAGATCAATCAATAAATAAATTATGAAGATTGTCGTTATTTCTCTTGCTTTAATTTTCATTACTCTTCCATCCTCATGGTCAAGAAATGTGAAGATTCCAACATGCATTGAAGAAATGCTCTATCCCGTTAGAGATAGACCCACATGGAATCAATTTATTCGTGTTGACAACTATTTGTATCAAGGTAAAATGGTCTATCTAGGAACTAGTGACTGTTGTGATCAATTCAATCCTCTTTATGATGAAAATTGCAATTATATTTGTGCTCCTTCCGGTGGATTTGCAGGTACTGGTGATGGCAAATGCACAGACTTTAATGACAAAGCAAGAGCATTGGGTACAGTTTGGACAGCTCCCAAATCCAGTAAATAGATCATTTCTATACAGTTTATTGTTCTTTTAATAACAACTAATATTTACAATACAATAATAGAGTCCAAGAAGAGTAAAAAAATAAAAAGATTGGCAAAAAGTATTCTTTTGAAAAAGTCAAGATTATTGATAAACGAGCAAAAATAGAAAGAAGGACACGTTAGAAGTAGAAAATGATCACTTGGTCTTTCGTTTTCAACCATAGAATACTACAGTTCAAGAAAAATTGATACACGAATTAAACGACATGGAGAGAAGAGAATATTTACAATGTTGAAAAAAGGAAAAATATAAAAGTTTTTACAGAAAAAGCCAATAATATATGAAAAAAAACACAAGGTTCCACACGCCGACACATATCGCTTTTAAGTTTATAAATCAATCAGTTTTGTAAACAATTTTCAAATACAGATTTTATAATTCTAATGCTTTCACATCGAGTATGCGTAAAGTTCGATCATTATATAACGCATGAAAAATTTGATGCAAATGGGTGAGTTTGATATTAATTTCATGCAAATTCAAAAAAATTATGGAAGTATTTTCATGAAGGCCTTCTAATAATATTTGTATATCTCTATCACTGAATACTTGTCTACCAATTTTTAAGTGAGTCACGGTACAAGTATAGATGTTTATAATACAAATAAAAATCTAGTTAATGATCGGTTACTGTATATTTACTTTTGTATATTTTGTGTTTGCTCCCTATTTCATTACTCGATGATTCCATTGACAATGTATGGACTAACTGAAGAACAACTTATTCAAACATGTATTAAAAAGACTCAGAAAATATATCAACACTTTGTATCTTCGTATTAGATTTTTATTTGTACTATTCATATATATCCAAGAAAATTTCTTCTAACTATAAACTCCATATTTTAGATCAAAAACCAAGTATACGGTTAATTTTGTCGTTGGAAGATTGAATGATTATAATTTGCTGGTACATGTGACACTGAATCCATAACACCATATTCTAATATATTATTTGTTTGACTTAATGATGTTGCCATCTTGCAGCCCTAACAATTCTCTTTCAGTATATATAAAAATAACGTCTGAAAAAGTCTTCTATGTAGTTTTTTATGTTGTGTCGAATTTTTCTCGGCTGTCATTTTTATCTGCTTTTTCTTCAGTATTTTAAGATAACCTTTCACAAATTTCTAACTAGAATTTCGAGAGTGATCTCATTTGAAAGAGGAATCAACTCTGCGTCGATTAATGCGATTATTCTTTCAAATTTCGACTCCTAAAATTAGATATTGAATTTTCAGTATTTTTCAATATCTCAGTTTAGGAAAGGACACTGAAAAAACAAGTGTTGCATCAAATGGTAAAGCTAGCGATTCTCTATCAAATCTGAGAAAAGAGATCTATGTAGCGCAACATCTTTATTGTGAGATCCAATTAATTTAAAAATTTTTTTCGACACTTTCACCGGCTAAAACTTCGTATCTATGTAATTATTAATGGTGCTCCATCATCAAAAACAAAAATTCGAGTTAAATTATACATTAAAAAAAAACAAGATGTCCAGAAGTGGAAGGAGGCCTTATATTACAAATTTTACTGTCAAAAAAAGGATCAACAATACATTTGTAAACGTCATCAATTGTAACTTTTGAGTGATCAATTATAATTTGCATCTTAGCAATTTTATATTTGATGTATTATATCAAGAGTTAATTTGACATCACGTCAGAGATAAAAGAAAGTTATATAATAAAACTCTAGTGCTCGCTTTAATAGCATATAACCTTTCTATGTATCATTTTTATGAAACAAACAATATAAAATTCTCTCTCAAAGTTATGCTTGTCCAAACGGAAGTTACTAAATATGTTTTAAGTTTGAATGAGAAAATACAACGTGATAATTTTGTAAAGCATTTCAGCATCTCAAATGAGTTATAAGGTCAGTCTGTCTGCTATCTTTTGCCCCATCTCCTTGTAAAGAATAATTTTATCAACTCTAGCTAGTGAAAATGACAGATGCACTGAAGAGCAACTATTTTGTTCAAACGTAGAATATAACTTTCTAAAACAATCAGCAGCCTTACTAATAATTATATGTCAATTGTCGTCGCAGTCGTCTTATTTTAAGAAAACTCAAAATGCATTTCTCACCTTTCGACTCCAGATGCTTCATTAAAAACGTAAAGCATCGCAGACTTGAACTGTTTTAATTTCTACGCTACACCAGATGCTACTAAAGTATTCTCTGAGACAAAAACAATGATTCCTTCTCAGTATTTGATATCAATATCGCTATCTTTCAACAATCGTAGCGCATCATAACTTTATATCATACTACTGCCCTTCAAACAATGCATCATGTGAAGAATCAGGTAGCACACTACGTTTATCCCAGAATTTTTTTGATACTCGGAAGTATAATACCACAGTAATATTTTCCTTCATTTTATTAAGATGATGAAATGCTTTACATAGCAAGTAGAAAATCGTGCAATCAAAGCAATTTCTGGGCGCGACGGAATATCAAATCTTAGGATTTTAAAATTTATCAAAGCTGTTTTCTTCCTCACGCAAGAGATGAAATACTTCTTCCGTAATATCGATCACACAAAAATCATATACAGAATTTCCTTTCTTTTCTACAGAAATAAATCTATCACCACGAGCATCTTTAGCGTATGTATGGACCACAATTTTTCTTATTCAATTTGAAATAAAAGAAGTCGTTAACCATCAGACATCCTTCAATTTCAAAAACGACTAGTGATTCACCATCGGGTGTCTCTCAATTTAAAATAAAAGCAATTTTAGATGATTAAATGTTATCCAATTTGAAACTCTTGAACATCATTTTTTTCTGTTTGAAGTAGAGTAAACTATTGATCATTGAATGTAGTTGTATTTGAAATAAAAGAAATTGTTGGGCATGAAATGTTGTTGAGCTTGATAAAATATTTTGTCTTTCACTGGTATTTTCTCTCTACGATAACTGTAGATAATGTTTGATATTTCGTTGGAGATTTTGAGTCAAGACTGAGGGTGTTATTGCTATAACATTTATCACGTGGGGTATAATCCCTAATTAACGCTTTCTAGTCTGTTTATTAATTATGATGTAAAGGGATCGCGGCATTTTATATTTTTACGATATGGCACCACCAAAGACAAAAGGATTGGCTCCCGCGATTAAAGAAAAACGGAAACCATATTCTCAAGCTTTTTTAAATTTTTTATCTGCTGATGAAGCGGATGCTTGGAGGGAAGAAATTATTATAAAGTATGTTTATTCGCGGCTAAGTAATCATCGCCATCTCTCGCCACCACTCACCGCTGATCAGCATAAATCATTGAGAAGCATCTTACCTTACAATAGTAAGAATATTTCTTATTTATTTCATGATTTTAATGTTATTGCTATTCTAGGGTGTTTTTCTGCAGAATGGATGGAATGTGAAATTAGAGAAGAACATATAAAGGATCCTTCAGTTCATTATCCGAATTTGGAACTTCTGGCAAGTCGTTTGCTTAGAACATCAATATCAGATAAGTTATTAGAATTCTGTGAAGCAAATGCTGTGCAAGTAATTACTATTTGTGTCCATCGCCTAACTCTACGAATAAAGATATTATCTCTTCCTTTATTGTCGAAAGGAAGTGGTACGAAACAAGGTTTGTTTTGATAATAAGTGTACCTGTTTTACATGTGGTTTCCATTATTCGTAGGTTCACATTTATGTGATACAAAAGGTTGTATATCGAAACGTCACCTAATCGTCAAATCACATGAAGTCAACCAATCTCGTCGAGTGTGCTTCGGCATTATGATTCAAATACACTAAAACAGTTCCGATACTGGCTACATAGTAAAGTTAAAGCCTTGTGTTCACGGACGAAAACTAAACAGAAGTATCGACAAACAACTGGAATACAGCTGTCATAAAATTCAAGTTATTATAACAGAGGATAAACATGTTGGACTGTGTAAATAGTTTCTCTTTTTTCATTTTTGTGAATAAAATATCGTTGAAGTGTATCCACGCATGTTCCTTTCTTCTATGTTGCTTGCTCATGAAGAGACCTCATTTCGTGAATTCTGAAAGTATTGAAACGGTTATCAGTATTGGTATTGTTACAACAATACCAATAAAAATACCAGTAGTAAAACTAGTATTCGTGCTAGTATCAATGCCAATACTATACGAAAGTAAAGTTTAAAAAGTTGTTAGAATTTTGTTACGTATTCTTTCTTTGAAGATATAAAAGATAAATTTTGAGAAAAATTTTCATTTATCATTTTTGCTAGCAATCAATTTATTAAAGTTCATCAAAATTTAATTTACATTAACAAATCAAATGTTTATTGAATTATTTTTTAAGTAATATCCAAAAATTTTGAATTAAATCAGAATTGTTGAATGTTACGGGAGATCAAATTGATAAAAGAAAATCTTCTTGATGAATCTGATTTTTTGCCTCTGCTGACAATGTGAATAAAAAAATAAAACAGGACAGCTTAACAACAATTATACGATCGATTTCATTGATAGAATATTCTATTAAAAAAAACAAATGATTTTTGTTTTTACATTTTTCTTTTTCGTCGCCGAACAATTGTCAAACAAATCTACATTCAATATCGTTTAGGTTATTATACATAGTACAGTTAATAGATATGAGTTAAATATTAAAAATGAACATTTTATAATATTTAAAAATATAATTAAAAAACTTTTTTTTTCAAATTGTGATATTTAAATGAGTGTATGGTAAATGAATGTTGTATAAACAAGTTAAAATATTGAGCTATCACCGATGCGGTTGACATTACATCTGTAATTTGACGATTGTTTCAGCTGAATTTCTATGATTTTATGTTTTTAAATACGTTATTGTACGATTGCCACACGATGATAATTGGAAAGTAAGAAATGATCGATGCATCGCGACAGTACTTTCATAATAATATTTGTGAACTATAGTGTAGTGATAAATTCGAAGTATTATATATCAGAAATGTTCACAGGGCACTTTAAAATGCCTTGCCCTGCCCGGTTAGAAAAAAATGGTATACAAAAGATGCATGTTCTGCACTGTGCCGCACAAAAGGGTAGGGCAGGACAGGACATCCTGCATGGTGAATACACATTGATGTTGTTTCACGACTAGAATCTTTGCAAAATATATATTGCTGTAACATATGGGCCAGAAATCTTTTAATCTTTATCTTCTAGTTTCAAAACAGAGACGAAATAATAGTTCTTTGAAGGAGAATTGGGAATATAATAAAATAACGTTTCGATGTAAATTTAACTGATGATCTTATTTATTATTCATAAAATTAATAAAGAAAAACAACACCATGATTAACAATAAATAAGAATAAGTCATAATGAAGGGAAAATCTACCAATAAACTTTACAGGTAATAAAAAACGGCTGAAAACGAAACTGAAAACCGAAAAATCAGCTTGGTTATCGACAGAAATGGGCAAGTGGAGTCAAATCACAAGTCGTCTGACTCGCCTAAAATTTTTGAAAAACGCCTTGACTTCACTTGATTTGAGATTTAACCAAAATATTGAGTCAATGTCAAATGAATGAATTAATAATATGTTTCTAATTTTTGTGAAGTTAAATCAGTTCATTTATAATATATAAACATTTCGTATGATCCTAAATTTATTATTTGTGGTATATTTGTCTGTTTTTAAGAAGTAAAATCAATTTATCCCAGACACTTGGTTTCTTGAGTGAACGTAAATTAATGAGCTATGACTTTTTTTCTGTTTTTCAATTTATTCTTATTTCCAATGAAGTTTTGCTAGAAGACCGTTTTTGGTAAAAAAGATGATATGCTCATATTTTGACCGTTTTACAACAAGAGATAATTGCATAGAAATTTATTTAAATTTTGACTAAACTTGCCCGCCTCTGTCTATGTGAAAAAATCACGAATAACATGATTAAAACCGCTGATTATAGCGCAATATACAAACACATCCCCAAGATCTGGTCGGAAGCTAAGTATTCTACTACAAACCCTTTTTCTTGGCTGATGACCCCCCCTCGAAAATGCTACCATTCGATGCAGAATTAAATTCTACATCCAGCACAACCATTTAAAACAATAGCACAACTTCAGGAGCGAATGTCAGCAAGAATTACTCGAATCCGCTGCTAACTTTTCCTACGTAAAAAAAACGCGGATACAAAAATAATGAGAACAAAGAATACGAACAACTCAAAAAAGACATAGAAGCCTGAAAAAATATGGAAAACAATGAATTTGACGCAGAGAAAACGATTACGTAGCAGCGGATAATTCTTTTGTAAGGAACAGTAAGCTTTTCTCTATATGAAGACTCTAATGATTAATTGTCGCATATTCGTTAAAAAAACAGCACTCTGTCACTCATCTAATTGATAAACTATTCATCAATTAACTTACGAAACATACTCTAATGAATAACAACATTCACGACATCAAACATACGAAACAGTTACTCAATATTCATCCATACTGAGCTGGAAAAACAACTTTATTTTCATTAATCTTTCACCTTACACTTGTAAAAAAATCTGATTTTTTTTTAATCAATCCGTCTAAAACCTGAAACTAACAATGATTTTTAGCTAGAAGTTTTTCTTTACGTTAAATAGGACACAATTCAACGCTTTTAGCTATTGACAAACATAGAACGAGTTAGAATTTTATTACGCTACGTGTTGATCGATAACAAAACATCAACAATTTTATTCTATTATTTCTTAAAGTATCAAAAAATATGCTACAATTTAAAACAAAAACGATTACATGAACTTCAAAGAGAAGAAAAATTTCCAAAACTAATTTTAGTTGCATTTGAAATAAGAGAGCAATTTTTGACCGTCGACCCTTGCTGCATTTAAATAAAGAAGAACTCTTTAATCATCAGATTTTGTTCAATTTTCAACAAAAAAAAATTTTTGACTATCGGATGTCGTTGCATTTGACAAAAAAATCGTTTGTTAACCATCGAATTTTGTTCAGTTTTGAATGCCAGTAAATGGTGAGCATCGGATGTTGTTGAATTTGAAATGGGTGTAGTAAAAAATTCAGAGTGAATCTGTATGTTTCAAATAGCAAACTGCTCACTATCATCATCATAACATATGTATATACGTATAGTGGTAATGAAGGTTTGATATAAAAGGAGATAATTAAACTATGTTTTCTCTTATGTTTGTATTTCATTTGATAGAATGATCTTCAGTTTGATGTATAAATAGTGGAACAATACCCACTAAATCATCATCAACTTGAACGCTTTATGAAGCAACTGACATAGAAAGAAGGGAATAACTGAATCGAATCGTGTGTAACGTGTAAAATTGTTTAATTTCGATAGAAATAGACTTTTGGCACTGAAAATAATATAATTGCAAAGGAAAAGTTGGATTCCAAGAGGGAACCGTTTTCTTTTCAAAACTACTCCGCTCCTTTGTCTATTCCATGCTCAGTCATTTAATAGCGATTTCAAATCGATTCGATAATGTCTACGGTAATAAGAACCTAAGCGACTAAATTTAAGAGCTTATAATCAGAGTCATCGTTAGAGTCATTAGGTATTTTACTCATAACTCTGTATAACGATGCCAGTTTAATTTCAGAATAGTCTCATTAGATAGAGCATTCAAGTCTGCGTCGTTTCTTATAGAAATAAATCTATTTAAAAGAATATCTGTATTTAATATATATCACTTCATTATCGTCCAGTGGGATGTAGACTGAAAATCTAGTTCTGCTGATTGATTTTTGTCGAATGAGAGAGGCCCATGAGTTTCTAATGAAGTAAATCTTTATATACTGGTTAATAGCATTTTCCAAGAGCTACAGTACCATGTACTTTCAAAACTCCCAAAACGCTGGCCACCTGAAATATCCTAAACACATCATTCTCTAAACATCATTTTTGAGTCTTTTTGAGTGGTATTTAATAGATTTCAATGAGAAAAATTACGGGTTGAGTTAAAACTAATATGATATATGGAATGATGGGAGGCCAGAATTTCGGGCTGAGACAAAATTCGTCTCACTACTTTTCATAAAATGAGCTTGTTAGCGTGGCTCCTTCAAGCTAAAATGTGAATCTCACATATCTTAATAAGGTGTGTATCATTTTCTTCAGTATAATTTTAAAACACCGATGTGATGCATAATAAGTAGCAAACTACGAAGTTTATTGAATACTCATAAGGTTTCGGCTAAAGATTAGTTGACTTCTATGTCCTCGATGAACGATGAATGTAATTATTTTAAGAACAAGCTCAATATAAAGTTTTGATCTTTAAATCATGGATAGAACTGTAGTGTTAGATTAGACGTATATGAACTCGAGATTCTTAAAACTAATATAGAGTTCCTAACTATGAACATTTTATTAACGATAATAGAAAAATTGAATACATCTTCATCAGCTTCGTGATATCTTTTGAAATATTGAAATTTATTGCTTTTTCTCTTGACTAAACTACAGTTAAGTATGATCAATGATCATCTTATATAATTATTGAAAATTAATGTATTTATTTATGTTTTTAAAAATAAAATAAAATGACTCCTTTTTTTCCATTTATTTAATGACAGAAAACATCTGAAGGAGTAATAACAAGCTGTCCAACAGCATTATTAGGTGAAATTTGACAACTTATAATAGAGGAAGGTAAAGAATGATGATAGACAGCTAATTGAACTATTTCTTTACTTTCACCTTGAAAAGTAATTGTTGTTTGAGTTTTTTCTGAATTAATGACAATAGAATCGATTCGCTGTTGACTAACAGCTGTCCATTTATTCCATTCACCAAGAAAAGCATATTTTGTTTTAAATGAATCATTAAATTCCCATAAAGGTGATACATACCAAAGACATATTGATAAATCATTACATTGATTAACTGAAACATTCAAAGGATTAGTATTATTGAAAGTTGATAGAACATTTGCATTAGTATATGACCAAATAACACCAGATTGGGATTCAATCATTGAAGGATAAATTAAATAATCTCGTTTCATAGCTGATGCAAAAATAATATGAAATGTTTGATTATTTCTAAATATAAAATTATATTTAGAAGATTAAAATTATTAAAAAAAACTTACATTGTTGTTCTTGTTGAATAAAGTTCTCCTTGTGAAACACTTAAATAAAAAGCCCAATCAGATATTAATTTATTAATCATAGTTAATGGTCGATCTGGTTTTAAAATTAATCCATCTTTACGACAACATTTCATTATACGTTCAATATTTGTATAATTAATTGCATCACCTGCAGCAACAGGTCCTGTTGAAAGAGTTGCAATTAAAATTTCTCTTTCAGGTAATATTTCCATAGAAAGTGGTGGATAAGGATGACCATGTTCGAATGATCTAGACCAAAAAACATCTTTAAATGGTGCTAAACCAATTGCATCAGCAAACATACTTGATATTCCAATATTCCATTGAGACATTATTGGAACAATCAAATGAAGAGCATAATCATTTGATACTCGTGTTTGTGTGACACGTGGAATTTCTAAAGCTTGTAAAATATGACGTGATAAACTCATACAATATTGTATATTTATTCCTAATTTTTCACCTGCTTTACCCATTGACATTAACCAATTACGTCCAATATGAATATCAGTACGTGTTGGTAAAAAATCCATTGTTTGATGATTAAGCCAATCTTGTTCATAAAGAATAAGACCCCAATCATATGCTTGATTGAATAAATCAATCCAAAATGAATCATTACCTACAGGCAATGCTTTTTCACTTCGTTTATCAAGAACAAAAGAATAATTTTGTTTATAAACAGTATCATATGACCAATATCGATTATGTGCAGCTAAAGGAAGATTTCCTAATCGACGATGAACTATTTGAAGACCATTAGGAAATATATCTGGTCGTGGTGTCCATTGAGAAACACCATCTTTAAGACCTTTATAATACCACCATGAATCTAATTGAATATAATGAAATGGAAGTTGAATTTGATGATAAATATCAATCAAAGTTTCTTCATAATTTTTTCCTTTTTCTGTATTATAATAATAATAAGCACCATTATCTGTATAATAACCAAGATAATTAATAGTTAAATCATTAAGACGATATTGATTTGTTCGATTATATGCTTTTTGCATTGTTTTACCCCATTCTCTGATACCTTGATTAATTCCATTTGGTGAATAGAAGATAATCATTGAATGATTATAATTTGCTGGCACATATGACATTGAACCCATAACACCATATTCTAATATATTATTTGTTTGACTTAATGATGTTGCCATAAATTGAGAAAACGGTGAAAGAATTAATAGATCATTTTCACCTTGTTGAGTGAAATTAAAAATAACTGTCGGGCCGCACTCCATTCCAGAATCAATGACTATACTTGTTGGATCCCAACTACCTGCATGTCTATTAACTTCACCTGTCATCATTCCTAAATGGAAAATATTCTGCTAAAGAAAAATAATCCAAAAAAACAAGATCTTACCTGAAAACGTGAAATAACCTCTATGATCATTGTCATCTATTTGTTCGATATAAAATGATGGAAAAACTGTACGAACCTGTTCCATATCAAGAGGAATTGTATTAGTCATCACTTGATCACCAGTATCCAAATGAAATGTAATTGCAGAAATTGAATTCCATTGACGTATATGACCGACTATTTTTGTATGTATTCCACTTCGAACAAGATCATAGATCAATTGAGTTTCATTCCAAAAACCTAAATTTGAATCATTACCTTGTGCATAATTTATATTAACTAATGGTAGAGAATCATCAGCTGATGAATACCATTTGTCATCTGTATATATAGCTGTTCGAGCTGAACGAAGCCATATACGACCATCAACACTAATATTATACCCGCCTTTTTGATCTACTGATATATTTATATCACACCAACATCTAACTATAAGAACGAGCAACACAAGAAGATGCATCTTCACCAATTTAACTCTGAGGCATGGAGATATGATACTTGTTTATGTTCTTATCATCTGTAATATTTATCTCACTTCATTTTTCTACTTTGAAATGTGTTTATTCCTTTCTTTGTGGAGAATGCATAACTGAGTTGAGACAGTGACGATAGAGACACTATAGATATTTTTTTTGAGTTCATTAAACTAATAAACATCCGGTGGTCGTTGATTTAAATATTTTTTCAAATTTTTATTATTATGAATAGCATCGATCTTTCTTAATAAACTGTTTAATTTCATCCAAATTTTTAAGATCTCACCAATTATCTTTAACTAGATCTGTGTCAATTTTTTTACTTATATCCTGACAATTAACAGCAACTAAAATTAGTCAAATTATTGTAGCATGTCCACATATGACAGTTTTCGAATAATTATGTTTTTCTAGATTAGAATTAAATCTGAATTTAATTTTCCAGCAATGTCGAACTTATAAAAAATGTACCATGGTGACAGAAAAACCCCAAAACGCAGTATTGACACATTGAAGGTAAAAATAGCAGGAAACAATGCTTTGTAACGCGTTCAATCGAAGAATGAAAGAAATCAATGATCTTCAAGGCACTTGACCTTTTTTGACGCATTTTAACGTATTAAACGGAGAAATTACACAATTTGTCTCATTTAGCCGTTAGAGTCCTGGTGAGCAAGGGTGGCAAAACCTATGAGGCTCAGTCTCAACAAATTTCGAACAGATGGGAAATGTGAAAATCGCAAAAATTTCCACAATTATCGATGTGATGAATGAACAGCCTATTGAAAAACAATGTTCCATCGGTTATTGGATCTGTATCTAACGGTATCTGTGACCGCAGCTACAGCGGGAAGATTATTTTCTGTGATGAATCGCATGAAGACATGTCACCAATTGGCAATGACACATACACATTTGAATAGTACATTTCTAATTCATATTTACAAGAAGAAGATGGATTCTAGCGATTTGGACGATGACTGTTTCACGTTTGCATTAAGAAACGAACAAAGAAAACTGTCCTTCGATACTTTTTAATTATATCTAATTTTCATCCGCTGACTTTTTTCATTTATTTATATATTTTACCATGAGTAACAAAAGTATATTACTGGTAATTTACCCGTTAGAATTAGACAAATCTTTTCGATGTATTTTCTCATAAAGTAGAAGCATATTGTTAATGTTTTTTCTTCATTAAGAGCATAAATATTTTGTCAAATAAAAGAGAAGATAAATTTATATTGTTGGCATAGAGATTGAGAGAGAAATATTATGCAATGATCGTTAAGGCTCAAGAAGTTTATGTATCCCCTAAACGTCTCTTATGTTTAGGAACAAGTTAATCATTAATCTTTTAATCATTAGCAATGAAGTAGTAAACTAACAAGTCATCCGAATTTCAGCAATATAACTTTCACTAATCGTACATTCGCTAATGACAAAAGTGCACCAAACTTCCGTCAATACACGCCCGAACTTTCTTTACAGTTCATGAGAGCCTTATTAGCGAAATTACTGGAATTCTGAACTAATTTTGATTCTAAAAACCGATTCGCATTTGGAAATTTCTTTTAAATCATTATATAAAACATATAAAATTGAACTTGTCTACTTTTTAAGGGATAGGTTGTTTTTTTACTTCGTAAATCGAAATGATGATCTTTTAAAGATAACTAAGATTAATATCCAAGATGAATTGAACCTACACATAACACTTGCTACATGATGGATATAGTCGATTCAATATATTCTAATTGTACAATATAACGAACAGTGACGAGTAGAATCATTTTATTATTATAACTGTGTTCGTTTTTGTTTCAATAAATAATAAGAAACTGGAGAAGTAGTGTTATCAACATTCTCCATGTTGATTCATTAACGGAGATGTCGCCTTTTAACGTTCGAAAAGAAGAAAGTATGTTTCTAATACGAAACTATCTGTTAAATCTTGACCGAATGTAATAATGAGAAAATTTGATAAGAATTTCTACTCTTTATTGTACAAGATCAAGAGAAAACTATTTAAACATAAAAATGTAGCTCTCAATAAATTTTGATTGCATAATACCAAGTGGTGCATAACCTTTTGCTAGGGGTGTAGCGCTATGATTTCAACTTGAATACCTAATGAATACTAATCCAGATAAAAGAGCGTCAAAAACTGGATTTTTTGATACTAAATAGTAAGAGTTATCAAAATACTCTAATATCAAACTTACGAAATTTTTGGAAATTTTATGCTTTTCTAAGCATAGAAAATTAGTGCAGCAGCCATTCATATATATAATAAAAACATTTTCTTTTGCTATTTTTACATGGTTCGATAGAGCTCGTCGAGGTCTACAAAACTGTATATGTTTAAAGTTTTTTAAGCCATTTTTCTTACGTAAAAAGTTCCGAAAATTAATTACAAAATTATAAAAATTCTCTAAACACTCGTTTTTTTTCAACATAAAAGAAAAAACTCGGTGTTATAAATGAAATTAGGTTCTTTCGTTATTGTTACTTACAAAGACGCTTCGAAATATACTCATCCGATGCAACGGAACAAACTACGTCTAACAAGTATATCTCAAAGCGTTTTTGTTAGTAGAAATAATGAAAACAGCTAATTTTATTGTAAATATTAATTGTTTTTCTTCCATATAAAAAATTGATAGTGTCTGAATTTTTTGTTATAAAAAGAGCATAAAATTTCCAAAAATTTCGTAAGTTTGATATTAGAGTATTTTGATAACTCTTACTATTTAGTATCAAAAAATCCAGTTTTTGACGCTCTTTTATCTGGTATAGCATTCATTAGGTATTCAAGTTGAAATCATAGTGCTACATCCCTAGCAAAAGGTTATGCACCACCCGGTATATGCTAACGTACTCAGCACATGATGAGATAGATTTTTAATTCAGCTGAAACTGATTCAACTATCATATGATTTCTTCTACGACTAAATAATTGTTTCATCGATGAAAATACCCGCTTGTATAGAATGGTATTTAAAAAAAGCCCATAAGAAACATCGAGAGAAAAACATCGTAGTATCAATCAAAGCCATGGAGCTAGATGAATCTACTTGGCTTTATTCGATAATAAAGACCTATTGGAATCTATTAGAGTCCGTAGATCGATGATTTCTACTTCTTAGTCTTAGTTAGAACTAAAATACTCCTCTGCTTTGACCTCTTCGCGCCGCTCTGGTACAGAGTCAGAGTATAAAACTTTAGACTAGAAAAACGATAGGGTACGGCAAAGTTTCTCTTCATTGGCATTCACAATTTTTTCGACATTCTTTTAGAAGTTGGAGCATCTTCTTGAATATATATGACTTTTACAGAAGACATTCACTTTCCCAATTTGATGATTTCAAAACTTGGTCAAGAAAATCATACCTAGCCAAAATATGTAGAGGCTTGGCCAGTCATAGACAAGTGACAAACTCAATCGGTTTGCAATTTTTCGAAATTTCTGATCGTTTCTCAAAGACCGCTATTTATTGAAGAAGAAAGTCAACAACCCTAAATCAACAGATGAACGTGTTTGATGTCTTCATTATACTTCACAGAACTTTTATCATCTTTGAAGTTTCTTAGCATTAATCATGTATTTTTATTCTCTGACATCTAGAAATTAAACAAAGTCAGAATGTTCAGTTAACTTAATTCGTTTAAGTTCGACATTGAATTCGCCTGATTGAACCTTATTCTTCCCTAGCCACACTCTAACAAAATTGTAATTTGTTCGATGTGTTGAATCAATTGTATTATCGGCTAACCATCGCACGATCTCTTTTGAGAATTTCGATTGACGAATATCGAATTGGATACTTGACAAATCTCTACATCGTTCCAGAAGCATTTTTATATCATTTACATCATTAACTGGTACTTGTAAATGTTTTATATGACGCGAAATAATACAACAAATATTCTCTATGCACAAACCGAAACCATAGGCAAAATGTTGATGAATTAATACAGACGAAAGATTATGTGCTCGTTGGATCCAATTATCAATGTCAGATAATGCATTTATATTTGCTGTCTCAAAATAACAGTTCCTAAATTCTATTTCAACCAATTGCGAAAGATCGATAAGAATTGAAAGTGAATTGAGAGGAATGAATGGTCCCTCATCGGTCAGATCAAGACAGATTTTGGTCACTCTGCGAAACGATGGATACACCATCATTGCTTCCTAAAAGTAGTAAAACATGAAGAATTTCGAGTTGATGAACAAATAAGCACCGATATTTTAAGCATGCAAAAAACTGAAAGTAAATAGGATGTGAACGCGTATAAGCATTGATCTTCTCTTCTACCATACGCACCTGAGGAAGAAATATCACAGACGTATGTCTTGAAGAAGATACTTCAAGTGTTTTTTGCGTGGTTTAGCAAAGACTAAAAAGGTTTTGACAAACCTTTAAAAATCCTCCGATTAAGATTCCGCTTCTGAAAACTTATAGTTTTATAATTGCGACCCCGTTGGCATCAGGTTTTGAAGTCTCATACAGTTCATTATCTTTGAGAGTAAACCTGCACGCAACTGAACAAATCTCATTGTCTGTCTCATAAAATAAAAAATCATTTCATCACATACTTTTTCTGCAATTTCATCAGCCAAAGCTTTTGTCATCGATACTGTAACACTCTTCACATTGTCCATGATTGATAGATTGGAAGTAGTAGAAAGCGATATTCTCTGTGAGTATGGCGTGTATCTCATTGTTGCTATACAAACTGGTATTGTGTAAAGGTAGATCGTTTTAGAATAGTTAATATCATATTCACACGTGAAAAACCACTTTTTGTGTTCAAGCCAAAACAAGGATCGAAATGGTGCAATGATTAGTTCAATATCAGGCAAAGTTTGATGATAGGTTTTGTATTCAGAGAGGAAAATTTCGAATTTATTCAGCATAGGCAGATGTATTTGAATGAATTGTTCCCATCGGTTTCCATCAATAACATTTATTTGTGCAATTATTTTGAGATAAATAAGTGACGGGGTGAGTGAAAGCAAAGATTCGAGTCGATCAATTGTTGTATGTATCTCATCAATAGTAAGTAAAATCAACTGAATAAAAGGTGTTGAAATAGTAGTACCATTAATGATTGGTAGTGCATGTCGTAATGTAAGTGTTTTCAAATATGGAGAAAGTTGAATAATAGCGTAGAAATTATTGAAAGTCATATTTCCACTGATTATTAAATGTTGAATCGCACAATTCTTGGGCCATTGTATAGAACATAACCTAGAAGGTTCTATGTCCAAGTCGAGCTTCCAAAGATTAGACTGATTAATAACAGATAACAATATTTTCACTGTGGTTTTCATTCGTCTTTTGTTATATTTTTTCATTTTTATTGTCAATGATCTGAGTTGAACGTTGTTGATATGTTTTAAAATTATGTTTATATGTGATTCATCAATTTCTACAAGAGTTAGCGAGCGAAGTCGAGTGAATTGACAAATTCGAACAAGTGAAAGAAAGAAATCAACTTGACTGGGTGTTTTGTCATTGTTGCATATAATTGAGATGACATTTTGAGGAGGAATTATTCGACAAATAAGATTAAAATTGAATTTTGAAACTCATTGAAAATCGAATATATATCTATTGTAAGTTTGAATGATGGATCGAAATAATCGACATACTTGTCGTAACGAAACTACAATTGTTTGAATATCGAAATTGTCAAAAATATGATACAGTAGTTCAATTGGTAATGTTTGAAGGGATGTAAGAGCATTGTTCGACATGTATGTGCTGATATATTATGTTGGGAAATTTTTTATATAGATGACTATTGCACAATAGTGCAGTGACATGATTATCAAAGTATGTATTAATGAAAAGAACGTCCAATAAGAAAGTCAAATAAGTAGAAAAGAAAAATATTCTTCGGCATATAGGTTTAGATGTCGCACGAATGCAACGAAAAGAAATGATTACATAATTGTTTACTACATTCTTCCCATTCAACAAATATTGGCACGCTTTTGCGGATACTCACGCTGCAAAGAGAAGTATAGTTAAGAGACTCACCTTCTTTTCGTTTCCTATTGTTATTTTCTCAATCAAAGATTATCTATGGCATTGAGTTGATTGTAAATAGTAAAGTCAAACGAATGCTTTTTATGGACCAAAATTTTTTGTGATTGTTGATGAAGGATGGCAAAAATTACCGATCACCAACGTTCAGGTGAGATCGGATGAGGATGAAAAATTAAATTTCTTGGAAAATATTGTCAGTAAATATCGTGAATTGTTTACTAGAAATAATTAAAATAGCTAAAAAATCTAAATTGATCTTTCATTGGTTGAATGTCTTTATAAAAACAATTGAAAATAGCATGCATATAAATTTAAATGCCACTAAATTGACACTACCTTCTTCTATTAATAGTACACATGAATTTATCATTAAGCAAAAAGATTGTTCTGGTTATGAAGAAACTGAGATTAATGCTGAATCCATATCAATATAATCATAACCATTTGATAAACTACTTCTTATACAATCACGGAAAAAAAGCCTCGCTCATTTGTTATTCAACATGATACTGTGTTGATGAGTTCAAAATCATATTTATAACATTAAATATTGTATCTCGAAAATGAAATCATACGCTGGATTAATATATTTCAATAGCTATCTGAAAGAAACCATTAATAGATGCTATATAACACCTATGTAATAAAATTAAACCATCAAGTATTGATGGTCGTACGGCAAAATCAAATGAAAAATGTATCCCATCCAATATTGCATTACTGAATGTTTTCCCAAATATAGTGTGTCCAAAAAGTCCGTGCGTGTGGGTATTTTTTGAATATCTCGAGAATGAAATGAGATAGAGACCTTCGCTTTTCACCAGTAGATAGCCTCGATGACAGCGCATCTTTTTCCTATTGGACAAAACATTCGCCGAACTTTCTCACACCCAGTTTTTAGGGAATCTCTGAAAAATTAACTGATAGCTCCAAAACTTTACATATGGACCTATCGACTTTTTCATGCCAATAGATAGACCAGAGCGTCCTCTATATAATGGAACGCAAGCGAATCATTTATCTCTCATAGTTTGTGTGAGGGAGCACCGTTGCTGTAACCTCCTATTTCACAAATATAAGCATCATGATATGTTTCAATACAACAAAATATAGATGTTTTACTGTCTTCTGTCTCACAAGAAAGTTTCTTTATCTGTACTTAGAGCATACCAAAAGTTCATGTCCTGATACCTTCATATCTTATAATAAGCTTTAAGAAACTTTCTTTCTATATAGTCTGATAGAGAAAAAAAAGCTCTATCTTTGTATGTTATTTGATTGTACTTCAACTAATATAATAGTATTAAATTATCTATAAAACCTATTTAGGCGGGTTATGCGCTGGTCGTATAAGGTATGTAAAAATGTTTTTCCAGGGGAGGGGAGTAATACTATGATTTTAAATAAAGTCAGTAGTAAATTTTATACCAAATGAAAGCGCGTCAAAAATGGGGTTCATCAGTATTAAATTATAAGAGTTCTAGAAAACTTCTTACATCAATTTATTAAATAAAGAAGAATTTTGATAGTAATTTTGCTAGTTTTATAACAAACAAATTAATAACAAGACCTATGTTTACTCATTTTTATTATTAATCAACTGATAGTTACATAGGCAATACAATCAAATAACATCAGGATTTGAATTGATTATTTGTTATCATATACAATATACAATTCAATTCAATAAAAACAAGCAAAAACACTTCCTTTTCTCTCTTTTCTCTCTACCGATGATGGCGTTCGATATGCCGAAAGCTCTAGTTCATTCGTATTTTATTTGTTATAAAACTAGCAAAATTACTATCAAAATTCTTCTTTATTTAATAAATTAATTAACAAGACCTTTGATTATTCAATTCTTACATCAAACATAACAAATCTTTAGAAACAGGGTACAGAAAAATGGTTTTCTACAGGGATTATGCTGTAATTTTAAATAAGGTCAATAACAAAATTTTATATCAAATGAAAGGGCATCAAAAACGGGATTTATCAGTATTAAATAGTAACGGTTCTGTCAATCTTTTTATATCAAACATAACAAATTTCTAGAAATTTTATTAGCATAACCCCTGTAAAAAACCATTGTTATGTTCCCTATTTCTAAAGATTTGTTATGTTTGATGTAAGAAATTTTCTAGAACTCTTATAATTTAATACTGATGAACCCCATTTTTGACGCGCTTTCATTTGGTATAAAATTTGCTACTGACTTTATTTAAAATCACAGTATTACTCCCCTCCCCTGGAGAAACATTTTTACATACCTTATACGACCAGCGCATAACCCGCCTAAATAGGTTTTATAGATAATTTAATACTATTATATTAGTTGAAGTACAATCAAATAACATACAAAGATAGAGCTTTTTTCTCTCTATCAGACTATATAGAAAGAAAGTTTCTTAAAGCTTATTATAAGATATGAAGGTATTAGGACACGAACTTTTGGTACACCCTAAGTAAAAACTCAGCTTTTCCCCTGAGTAAAAATTATAATTTATCTAGTTCATACGTCTAGTTTATTTTACTTTCAAATTTGAAATTGGTTCTTTTGTTATATTGAAATAGAAACATGTTTGAGGGTGAAAGTAGTAATAAATGACATCTTTATGAAAATAATACAGCGAAACTTGTTGTGAGTAATAAAAATCAACTGCCAAAACTCTTTTCAGAAAATTTTCGTATTTTGACCGCAAAATCCCACATTTCTGACTATTACAGTTGTCAACACTGGGTATGTGTGCCAACAGGTGTATCACCTTCGAATGAGAGGGCATCCTTGTCCAAGTTAACCCAACTCAAGTATGTTGCACAATTACTAGAAGGCTAATTGTGCCAAATATTGGTTATCCAATTAAAGCAACGTTTAAGAATAAATTTATCATGCAATCGACGTCCTTATCACAATAACTGTTAATCTTCTGCTATATCTTTTCTCTTCGTTTGTTATTGTATCGCTACTCTTCTATCTCTCTCGTATATAAGTTCACATTATGTATCCGATTGTTACATTTGGATGTAGAGCATAGCCAAATAAACGTCATGTCGTAAGACACAGGCTTATATGTCTATCTATTTGTCGTAATGAATTCAATACCATCTTTTTTATGTTGCGTTACAGTGTGTATACAATTTTTGTTCACAATTCAGCACTCTATCAAAAGGTATGTAAATCTAATAGCAAAGCATGTATATATTCTGTTTGAGATAAATGATTCGTTGCTTCTTATTTAATCCAATAAGATCTATACGGCTGAGTACCAAAGTAAGAAAAAAGCTCACAGTGACATGGACATTTGGATGCCTTTCCACCTCCTTATTCTCACCCTCACACCCCTCACCCCACCTTCACCCTAAATCGCTCTCATAAGCCTCATAAGAATATATTTGATAAGGGAGGGGAATAAAGATTGTGTTCTGTTTGCTCAGAATAAATTATAAGCTTGACTGTCGTCGAAAGGTATAATATCAATACAAAAATCATTTTGACGCGCAGAGCGGTAAGCAAGGCGAATGATGTTTCGAAGTGCGTTTTTTCTCTTCGTTTCCTACATGTTGATTTCACTCAACGCCAATGGGTCGCGTACGTATAAGCATACAAAATGATAGATTCGTTTTCTTACTTTTCCTTATTATCAGAACATCCTGTGTTGAACTTGAGTCGTTTCCATGGTCTTTTATTTGACTATTACATCGTGTGTAACTCACGCAGTCACCGCATTGATTTATTCATTGATTTCATTCAAACAGACAAGAACTACTATTTGTTCCGTGAAGGGAATCAAAGCAATCTGGCCTTGTCTGCAGACTTTCGCTCTCAACTAGCTCGCACAGGGTCCACACTAGAAGCATTTCTTATCGGTGGATTGGTTCCACTCCGATTTTTATATGAAGACGACCGATTAGGATCAGGTACATTATTCTTCAAACGCTTTAATTTGGTCTATGCTATATTTCAGACAAATTTAGTGCACGTGCTTCACCAACAACCGGCACAGCAACACAAGGAGGTAGCTTTTACTACTTCAGCATCTCTAACTCCTTAAATGGACAATTACTGACCGCAAATACATTAGCCATATCAATTCGACGACTTGCATCAGATGCAGATCCACATTTCATTGGCAGAAAACCTTTTGTGGAATCCTCAGGTTTCTACGACTACGATAGCCCAGCTGCACCCATTAATCAAATTATAACGAAAATGCTATCGAATTTTCAGCGGTTCGATTACGATCTGTCAAAGGCATTAAACGACGCTGGTTTTCAACGCGTCTCCGACCGAAACGCGACTGTATAAACAGAAAGCACAATTACCGGATTGATACATATTTTAGTTCTAATGTTTTTCATCATTTGGAATATTTAAAAAATAAAAGATGTGCACCATTCTGTCAGTGATCGCAGTGATCACTTTACAAAATCTTGTGTGTTGCTTATTAAGCCGAGTAACTAGAAAATACTGAAGATTAGGCACTAGTAATCGTTGACAGACAGTTAGCTGCAGTTAAATCTGCAATCGGTGTTGAGGACGACTATGCAGTTATGAAAGTAACGTTGACTGATGAGACCATCACACATTTCTTACCAAAGCAAGCAATCTATCCCACAAAGAAGTAAGAAATTTAATAGCCGATCTCGATCTATTATGAGCGAGTGTTGAATAAATGATAAGCGGAACGTGTGACCAAAATTGCTAATGGAAAAGCTTATCAGCGCAGACCCTTAGGGACTAAAGATTTGAAAACCATATGTCTTCCTCTCCATTGGTACAAAATAACGTGAAGTGCGCAATATCTAACGGATGATAATCGTATTATAAGGATTATCGCTCCTCAAACAAATTGATGTTTTATTTCTCTCTGCATTTAAGACTGCAATTCCAAATCTTTTTACGAGCACTGTTCTTTATTTGTCTTTGTTCTAAGCGTTCAATATTTTTTTTTATTTGACTATCTTGAATTACTAATGTAGTATTTTTTACTTATTGATTTAACTAACATATAATGTTGTTGTATATAACTGCTTAATCTTACACTAAATGCCAACATATTACTATGTACAGGATATTACAAAATCAGTAGGCCCCTCTGCAACTCAAACTAGCAATTTTTTCTTGGATATTTTCGCATGGTTCAATAGAGATCGCCGAGCTCTACAAAACTGTACGTACAAAAGGAATTCTAAGCCATTTTTAAGACGAAGAATTCAAAAAATGACTTCGAAAATTTCAAAAAATTTTTAAAAACTTGTTCCCTCGATCGAAAGGAGGGTCATACGAAAAGAAGCTAGAAAGCGTTTGCTTGTCGGGGTCAAAAGAACATTGGGTCGAAAAAACATCGACGGCAAAAAAAAACTGAGATCAAAAGAACGCTGGAGACCAAAGAACGCCCTGTTCATCCATCTATTTATACGTATGCATCCACTAGACTTCAAGGACTACAATATACGAATGATTTAGATAGTGGCTCATTGGACTGTCAATATTGCCACTATTGTCCACGTGAAACATAGGGTTGTTCGGGCCGATTTAAGATTGTCATAGATATGCTATAATGCGCCTCGAACACCCTGGTCTTGTACCAATATAATAATGAAGAAACAGGGAAATGGGAAGGGTCTAGAATAATGGCGCATTAGGCCATCAATATTGCCACTATTGTACAGGTGAAACATGCGGTTGTTCGGGCCAATTTAAGATTATCATATATACTCAGGTTAAAATTCACCCATCGGATCCCTGAATAATCCGACAACATCCGACAGGCTTTCTATTATCGGATTTCACATTATATCCTTCAATTTCCAATGCATTCCGACATCGGAAAGTCCAGGATTTTGGTGATAGGATCCTGGAATTTCCGACCGTTGGAACCCATTAATGAGAAAATAATGAAAAATGAAAGAGTCGAAAGGAAAAATACGAATGTGGCAGAAACATTGAAAGATAAATATTAAAGTTTGAAATGTGGAATGTCAAACTTGCGAAAAGATGTTTGTTAAAAACCGGCTTTATGAAGATGTTATTGGAACATGAGTGACATGTGATTTGTCATCCTCATCCATACCCTCATACAAAAAAGGCATGGTTAAAAGTATAAAACTGTCATAATTGATAGTTGATTCTCCCTTCTTCCGAATTATTCAAAGAAAAATATTGTGTTTGCTTCAATTTAATAAAATACTTAGGGCATACCAAAAGTAGTGAGGGAGGCCCTTTTTTTCCTTAAGCAGGGGTATAAAAAAATTTCTTTTTTTACCAATAGATAGAGCGTGTTTCACTCTATTTTTCTATGCTATTTGATCACAATCAAACTGTTATCATAATAATAAAATTTTGATAAGATCTGTTTCTGTCGCATATGTGCTGGTAGTATGAATGCTCATGTGTATTTTTGGAATAACTTTTGATAGAAATAAGATAGAGAACTGCGGTTTTCGCCGTTGAAAAGACGAGATGAAGACGCATCGAACCGTATATTACTGATTTTTCTAACATGATTTCTGACGGCTTTTAAATTCAATTTTCTAACTGTTGGAAAAACGCTTGTTTTATGAAAAAAAGAAAACGGAAAAAAAATGATAGAATATCGTAGTAGAGGTTCGTTTAGAATAGGTATTATTCATAAATAATTAAATTTTAACAGCCGAGTCTTTCGCAGTCTGTAGATCTTCGATTAGCGGTTTGAATGTGAACACGATTATTGAAAATTCACTGTGAACAACTCATGGAATAGATTTATTCTTTAAAAGGTGAGCTAAAACCTTACAAAAAGCAGGTTAGAAAAATCAATAATATATAGTTCGATGCGTCTTCATCTCGTCTTTCCAACGATGAAAACCGCAGTTCTCTATCTTGTTTCTGTCAAAAGTGATTCCAAAAATACTCACAAGCATTCATGTTCATGCTACCAGCATATATGCGACAAAAACAGATTTTACCAAAATTTTATTATTATGATAACAGTTTAATAGTGATCAAATAGCATAGAAAAATAGAGTGAAACACGCTCTATCTATTGGTAAAAAAAGAAATTTTTTTAAACCCCTGCTTAAGGAAAAAAAGGTCCTCCCTCACTACTTTTGGTATGCCCTAAGTATTTCTAACAAATATTTGAATATTTAAATAAATAATACATGGTGGTCCATAAGTAGCTTTACAATAAAAAACTGAAGGTCTTCACTCTAGTTCAGTCAAACAGTCTGATTTTTTTATCGATAATAGAGATTCATTCAAAATTTTTTTCATCCGAAAATCTTAGAGAAAAATCCAAGTTGAGCCAATACTATAGTTTCAACTAGAAAATGTAGCCTTGTACGAGGTCTAACAAAGAAATCATTTTTTTGTCTCAGAATTTTGGATAGTAGCCTACGTTATCACACCTAAATGAATTCAATGATGTACATTCCTTTGCACTTGGGGAAGAATTTACACCAATTAGGTAGAACAGAATGAAATTATAATGATTTCCGTTCCCACATCAGATTTGGAACGCCCAATGTACTGAACTCCTCCTGAAAGCCTATAAAACACCACATTTTCTTGTTGAAACTATAGTATTGGGTCAACTTATGTTCTCTCATAAAAAAAATTTTGAATGATCCTCTATCATCAATTAATAAGTCAGACTATTTGGCTAAAATAGAGTGAAGATATTCAATTTTTTATTGTAGAACTATGTATGGACCATCCTGTATAATAGAAAAACGGAGAAAAAACTATTGCCAGACGCTTTCAAAGTTGATCATTTTTATTTATTCTTATTAAACCTTTCACTGCTACTATGACTTAAACAAATCGTCTCCTTTAATCTAGATATTCGACGCGTCAATTAATGTGTGCATGAAGATGAGCCTTTAAAACGCAGTTATATCTCAAAAAATAGTAACTTTTTTTCTTACACTTCGGTTGCAAGCAACTAAATGTTCATTAATGTTTCAATATTTCATTTGGTAAGCAGCGGATTAATAATTTGATCTAGACTCACAGGCATTCCTTGATTAATATTGTGCTGCCAACTGTATAATTAAAAAGCTAGGTAGTTCATCTAATAATTATCTATATAAATCCGTGTTATTTATTGATAGTATAGAAAAAGCGTACTTGTCTGTCATAAAACAATATTTCTATATCCCTATCAGTCAACAGGGCAAACGGGATTTTACGGCACAATTCGAAAAGATTCGAGACAACTCGACAAAAGTTCGGAATGGGACAATTAGAAAGTCTGTCCGGCAGAGCTTTAGTCATATTACTTGTTCGAACAGATGTGAATTTTTCCATTATATAGCATATTTGTGAATAGGAAAAAGAATGGAAAAGTAAGGCGACAAATTATTAAAACGAACTACGGCTTATATTATTCTAATGAAATAATAAAAATTGAAAGAATCTTATGCGAAATTGACGTTATACAAGATATAAGTTTGAAAACTATTCTTATCATATTATGATTAATATCTGTGACACCATAACACTAATTACAAAATGATTTGTTTAATATTCTTCATCTTTCTCGCTAATTAATTCTTGTGTTCTTCATATAATCGGGACACTCTCTTAAGATATTACATCAAAAGACTAGGAGTACGTTTCAACTATATATAAAGTATATTCAAAACCAGTGATATATATGTGTTAACCAACGTAGTAATATAATTTTCCAGATATAATTTCCAAAAAACAAGAGAAAATCACATAGTTTGCGATCATAGCATGCAGTATTATCCCAAACGATTACGAAATAAATATAAATAGAATAAACTGCCTTTATAATTTATTTTCATCGAATGAATTAATTCTACTGAAATAGTATCCATTTTATTATTATATATATATATCAAAAGAAATGAGACTTAAAATTTTTAAAGTATGACATACTTACAATTTTTGTTTTATCTTGCAGTTATTTATTGAAAAAGGTTTTATATAAACTTTTGTGTGTTGTAACCGTATCATCGCATGATAACGAGCTGGTAAATCAATAATTAAATTAACTCGGTTATATTACTTTACTTTACTTTTTTCAAAGTATAATAAAGATAAAGTGCCATCCCTAATTAGGAGCTCAAATTTAGGATTTAGGGATTATTTTACATGCTCTTTTATTTGTGAATATATAAAAGATAGATGAGAATTTTTTGTATGATAGTTTGCTGGTCGTGAACCATTTCTTAAAAAGGAACTGCAACTCAATGTTAATCCATGTTAGTTTGAACTGTTATTGGTCTGGATGTAAGCAGTCACAATACACTTACTACTCGAGTTTCATATATTAACGACATATAAATGACTCTCACAACCCTCATAAGAATATATTTGATAAGGGAGGGGAATAAAGATTGTGTTCTGTTTGCTCAGAATAAATTATAAGCTTGACTGTCGTCAGAAGGTATAATATCAATACAAAAATAATTTTGACGCGCAGAACGGTGAGCAAGGTGAATGATGTTTCGAAGTGCGTTTTTTTTCTTCGTTTTCTGTATATCAATTCCATTTAACACTGGCGAATCAGGTACGTATATAAAGGAAATGTTTAAAAATTCTTTGGATGATTTTACTTAGACGCAATAAGAAGTACTGCTGTATTTTTATTGTTGTCTACAAGTAATTCATAGAGACTTTTCGCGATAGATATGATGAACATTGTCTCATTAAACACAAAAAAATATAGAAATACATTTTAGGTCACTTTGTGGAACTCACATATGAAAAATGTGAGTGTAAGTTTTAAGTCGAAGTTTGTGGTGCCCCCCCCCCCCCCCCTGCAGACATACCCATTACAGACAGGCATGATACAGAAATTGGTTCCTATGTTTATTTAGTTGAGGTCCGGTTTTTTAAAGATATGTGAGTTCCACATTTTAGTCCTAAAGGGACTGCGCTGAGAAGCCTTTTCACATATGAGAAAAAAATTAAGGAAAATTTAAGGTTTGAAAGGTTAGCTTCTATTCAGTATATGTGAGTATATGATAGCACTTCACAACGGTATTGTTTCTTTATATACTGAAATATTTGAATGGGTTCGTCATTTGAACGAGTAACTGCAAAATGATAGTCTCAGATATGAAAGATACATTGCTAACATTATGTCTGAGAATCCGCTGTTTGCTACAACCAGCATTTGGCACATACTAAAAATAAATATGTTACATGAATGTATCGTGAGTATTAGTGTCGCAAACTCTATGCAGGGAATACGTCGTGCATAGGATGTGACGTATATATAATTCTTTCGTTCTGTCTGCTGACTATTCATTCACCGTATTGTTTTGGATATACAGCCTTATATAAACGATGTGATCCAACATATAAAACTTAGATATTTTTGTCTTAGTTGTGTCTTTACAATTATTTTTCGATTATTTATTTGTCGAGAAAATGTCAATCTCGATCATTGATCAAGAAAGGAGTACTCAGAAGTAGTCTGATGGAGATCGGACCACCTAAAGGATGGACGGATCCTAAGATCTGACCTCCTTGAATTTTGATAATAGTAACAATTAAATTAGAAAAAATATACGAATTATGTGCTTCAAAAAAAATAAAAATATGCTGTGTATGGTTGATTCGAATCATCCTTTCAGAATATGCCGCATGTGTTGTACTAAAATGTGTTGTGTCGTTGCTGGAGAAAATGTGTCGCAACGAGCTTCTCGTCTCGTATTTGAATGTGTCGTACATTGTGTCGCAAATTGCGTCACATACGACACATTTTATTTCAGTGTGTATTTATAATTGATCGTATAAAATGTTGTGTATTGTATATCTGAAATGCGTTATCTATAGTATATATATATATATAAAGCCATGGACTAGCAGTTCCACTAATCTCAGATGACGGAACGAAGAAAACGAATGTCCTTCGTGGAACTAGAATCACATATCTTCTACTACCACGATAGATGCTGCAAGCCAGTTAGACTAGAATGACATCTTAATCTTAAGCTAACGTAGGCATGCATTAGCACCGGTGCTAAGAAAATGTGCACGATGTTTGGTATTTAGAAGACCACCAGAAATAGAACTTCTTCTATTTTACTCTTATATATAATAGTGAAGCCATTAATTACTTCCGTACTTTTAGTGTCTTTGATCTATTTAATCTTTTTAAGATACTAAAATGATTAAAGGAATTGAAAGTGCTAAAGAGATTAAGAGTATAAATGGGCTACAAACTCTGGAAGGATTAGAGAGGCTTAAAGTACCTTAAAAATTAAGGTAAATAATGCAATTAGAAGTGTGGAAGGGACTAAAAGTGGATGGAATTAGAAGAGTCAAACGGCGGAACAAAAGAAAAGAACTAAAGGTAATAAATGAAGTTAAAAGAGTTATGAAGTAAACGAATTAGGAAGACTGAGATTTCATTAGCTTATACAAAAAAGCAAAACAGAATAATGTCTATTTTTTGGTTGATCAGTGCATGTATGTATACGATTCAGGCGGTTAACGAGGGAGCCGTTCCAACTGATTCATCGTTTTTAAGTCGAAATTGAGTGCACCATATAGATCCTAATGAATTATGAATACACTGAAAAACGTTCGGGTCCATAGCTTATTACTGTGGAGATACTGCATTTTGAAGGATATTTTTTACCTTAGCCCAGTGGTCCTCCTCCGAAATATCAGAAAAATTGACTTTTGAGTTTCACTTTGAAACTTTGCACGGAGATAGGCCTTAAAGAAAATAATTTATTATAAAGGTTTGAGTTCTTTCCGCTGTTCTTATCCTAAGTTATGGTTATGCTAACGACAGCTTGTTTATGTCGCTTGTACAGCAGCAGATTCCGATGTTCTTTTTTAGAATAGGTGTAATCGAAGAAGCTGAAACCTTTACAATAAATTATTTTCTTTAAGGCCTATCTCCGTGCAAAGTTTCAAAGTGAAACTCAAAAGTCAATTTTTCTGATATTTCGGAGGAGGACCACTGGGCTAAGGTAAAAAATATCCTTCAAAATGCAGTATCTCCACAGTAATAAGCTATGGACTCGAACTTTTTTCAGTGTATTCATAGTTCATTAGGATCTACATGGTGCACTCAGTTTCGATTTAAAAACGATGAATCACTTGGAACGATTCCCTTGGAAATATATCATGTTTGTGATAGAGGATTCTTGGAATCAAGCCCAAAGCATAGTTCAAATGTTGTAACACTTTTTACTGCTCTCAAATAACATGGTTCCGCGAAGTTTTTGAATGCCCTTTATTTGTGCGTAATAGTAGGTCCGTCTTCTAAGTTTTGTTATTAATAGAACATCCTGTACTGAAGTTTACTCGATTCAGTGGTGCTTGGTTTAACTATTTAACCATCTGTAATTCACGTCGACATCGAATTGATTTATTCATTGATCCTATTGAAACAGATCAGAACTACTATTTGTTCCGTGGAGTGAATCAAAGCAATTTAGCCACGTCTGCGGGCTTTCGTTCTCAACTAGCTCGCACAGGTTACACATTTGAAAGTCTTCTCTTTGGCGAACTGGGTCCATACAGTTTCCTGTACACAGATGGTCAATTAGAATCAAGTAGAGTATATTCCAAAAGCTTTTTTTTTGAAATATGTTATTTATTAGATAAATCCAGTGCTCCTGCTTTAAAGACCGTCGGTACATCGACACAAGGAGGAAGATTTCACTTGTATAGTGTGTCTAACTTCCTTAATGATCAATTATTGCTAAACGATGCGCTATCATTGTCTATTCGGCGACTTGTATCAGGTGCAGATCCACATTTCATTGGCAAAAAATCTTTAGTGGAAACCTCAGGCTTCTACGACTATAATAACCCAGTTGCACCTATTAATCAAATTATACACAAAATTATGCTCGCTTTCAGACTGTTTGATGATGATTTGTCTAAAGTGCTTAAAGAAGCCGGTTTTAAACGTGTCTTCAAATAAAATTTGACTGTATAAGTAGAAATCACAATGACCGGATTAATGCATATTTTAGCACAGATATTTTTCATCATTTGGAATATTTTCAAAATAAAAGATCTGCACGGTTCTGTCAGTGATATGGAATAATCACTGTACAAAGTCTTGTGTGTTGCTTATTAAGCCAAGGGAGTAGAAGGCGTTGAAGATTAGATAATAATGACCGATAGGGGTAATTAGTTGGAGTTAAATCTGCAATGAATGTCAAGAACAACGTTACAGCATTGAATGTAACGTTGATTGATGAGATCATCCACATTCGTCAGTGAATTCGTGACGACATTTTAACTTTATTTTAAAAATTAAAACTAAAATAATACGTACGACAGTCCAAAAGTAGTAGCGTTGGCAGTGGTTTTCTACAAAATAACTTTAAGGAGTTTTCTTTGTAAATAGACTGATAGACTAAAAAAGTCTCGATTTTTCTATATTATTTGATCATATTTGAGCTAATATTGTGATAGCATAAAAAATTGATCAGATCTGTTTTGTTAGTCTATGTGACGGTCACGCTAATGCCCATTTCAAGAAAGACAGCTGGGTTGTATCGTCCCATCTGTACCACGGTCATACCGATTTCCTTCAAATCGTACGAAAACTTCAAAGTTTGAAGGTCATATATATGTAACACTTTTTGCTAGAACAGTTTCTCAAATTGCATCATTAAATACAGACACACAGGGCAGCGATCGAACAAACTGTTTTTTCACAGAAAAAATGAACTTATTCATTGAAAGACGAAAAACATTAATTAGATGTGCGTATTATTTACTATTCGATTGCTTGTGATCAGATTTACATTTTAGCTGTAACAGCTTATATTTTTCTCGATACTTGGACCGTATGTAACTTTCATTTTTATGAAAACTTGTTGAAGTGTAGTATACACTGCTACCATAAAGAAAACATTACGAAAAATGGAATTCCCAAACATAGACACATATGAAGTATTGTAGAGAATTGAGTGCTCTACAATGTGGCGTACACTAGAGCTCTCATCTTTTTGATTCGACAAAACGAGAAGCAAAGAATTACGAAACATCATATTTTTGCGGATATTTTTGTGATGAATGTCCTCATATGATCGACCATGCTGCACAGAAATGTTTAATAAGCCTAGGAATTTCGTAGAACTTTTGATTCTAAGCATTTTAGTTTTAAAAAATCGTCAAAAACCTTTGTTTTAGTAGAGATAGACTCAAGGGGGAAAAGACTAATCGGAATGGCTACGAATGGATGCGAATGGATGGGAATGGCTGCGAATGGATGCGAATGG
>JAJEKB010020545.1:221181-232550 GCA_022393335.1 Macrotrachela quadricornifera | reverse complement strand
CGAATGGATGCGAATGGATGGGAATGGCTGCGAATGGATGCGAATGGATGCGAATGCCTGCGAATGGATGCGAATGGATGCGAATGGATGGGAATGGCTGCGAATGGATGGGAATGGATGCGAATGGATGGGAATAAATGGGAATAGGAATGCACTAGTTGCAGTTCAGAACTGGGAGACTGAACCCGCACATGCTATTATTTAGAGATACTTTGGAGTCCTCATTGACTGCGCTTTGGGGACATCTGTATGTCTTCATATGCTATTATTTAGAAGTATCTTTAGATCCTCATTAGCTATTGTTTGGAGGCATCCTTAGGTCACCAAGTTTTAGTATTTAGAGGCATCCTTGGGCCCTCATATGCTATTGTATGACTGTATTCTGCGATTCTGATATCTTATCAATATCCCTTCACAGAATATTAATCCACTGCATAACAGAAGCCTACATGGAACAGAAGCGCAGTCCCAAGGTTGTCGGTTTCTAAACACATTAGGAGTCCAGCTACCCAAAATGACCGCAGAACAGATGCTTTCAAAAACTAGTAAATCAACTCATTGCTTCTTGATATTTAATTATAGATCACCTTTATTTTTCAATTGGTTTGCTCCTTATACGTTTTCTATCAACAGAAAAATCACAAACACTATTGTCTTTTGAGTACGGAAAAATATATCAATTCATATTAATATAACATAGTTGTCTTAGAGGTATTGAAAAGGTTCAACATTTGGAACAAAAACGTGTCTCTTAGTCTTTTGCTTGTGAGGAACTTATGTACATGTAAGAAACCAAATGATGCAAATTTATACTAATTTTTGTGGCATTATACATGAATCTTTCACCAAAAAATAAAGTTTTCTGAAGAAACAGAAGTATAATTGATACTTATTATGCACGAGTTCATCGTACCTGGATAACAATACCAATGTAGAATTCGACGATATAAACTATTATAATAGTCAGCAGTTTAAGTTATCTATCTCTCCAAAATGCAAGATCCTTGTTTTATAGTTAACGGATCCGTGACTATTTCTCTCGAGGAACATAAAATATATCCGTTTCGGTATCGGAACTGTATATGGGTTCTGAGATTTTTATTTGTGCGCTGATTGAATCTTAATGACAGCATGGAAAACAAGTATTGTAAAAGGAGCACACGCGCAAACTTATAACTTTCATAATAGAAGAAAACCTCACCCTGATTTTCTCGTAGAGCGACGGATGACAAGAGGATTAATACAACACCAGATCCTAAGGGCATTTCCAGATAATAGTACATGATGAGCCAAGGATGTTTCTAAGTAATAGGACATGAGGACTTTAGAATACCTTCAAATAGTAGCACATCAGGACTTGAGAATACCTCTAAATAATAGGCTGTGACGATACAAGGGAATATCTGAAAAATAGTATATAAGAAACCCTGGGTTACCTCCAAATAATAGCACACGAGAATCTCTGGGTATCTTTAAATAGTAAGTCATGAGGACTCAGTCTACTGGAATTGGTGCATCCTAATGGGTACCTAAGGGTACCTCTAACCATTAGTCTACAAATGCATCAGTTTCCGTTCCAACTGATCCTAATTCCAATTCTTGTCTTGGAACCATCGGAATTGGTAGGAATCGGAATTGGAAGTGATAACAATTAATCTGGAATTGAGTTGAATTGGTTCGAATTACCTAAAAATGCTATAGAATCCAAGGAATTGGAATGGAATCGGTCTAAAACTGTCTCGAATGAGTTTGAGCTAGCTACAGTTGATATGAAATCTTGGTATTTGTAATTAATTCGATACGATTATAGTGAGTTTCAGAGCAATTCCATGCAAATTCTAGTCAATTCGGCGCAATTCCAGTCAGTTTCAGACTAATTCTATACCAATTCTTAAGATTTCATAGCAAGTTTAGGTAAATCGAGCCATTCTGATCAATTCCAACTCATCTAAACTAATTTCAATTTTAATTTCAATCAATTTTAAGCAATTCTAAGGATTTGAATTAGTGCATTTATATACTAGCCGAAAAGAACCCAATTTTATGTCTGTATCAGAGCCCATGAGATTCTATAAGTATCTCAAAACAGTAATTCATGAGGACCTAAAGGTACCTTTAAATAGTAGCTCATAATAACCCAAGACGCTCCCAAATGTATAGACTTGAGGATCTGACTACCCGCCCAAAAATAGGTAGATGAGGGCCCAAATGGATGCGAATGGTTGAGAATTAATAAGAATGGATGGGAATGGCTGAGAATGCATGCGAATGGATGCGAATGGATGGGAATCGATGGGAATGGATGGGAATGGATGCGAATGGATGGGAATGGATGCGAATGGATGAGAATGGATACGAATGGATGGGAATGGATGCGAATGGATGGGAATGGATGCGAATGGATGAGAATGGATACGAATGGATGGGAATGCCCGAATAGTCTTTTCCCCCTTGGATAGACTTCAAATATTATAAATAGCAAAACAACGATGGTTTTGCTCACTAAAATAGAGTCAAAATCTTAATTCAAGAGCATATTCAGATACCTTCTGAAAAGGTACATTGGACCATACTAAATCCGACCGTTTCCGCGACGATTGGTCCAGCCTTCGATAGAGAACACAAAAAACGACTTCAGTATTTAATGATTGAACAGGAATAAGGACACAAGCTAGAGTCGATTTTCGTCAAAATAGCAGTTGAGTTTAGTATGATTCGATATGTATTTTCAGTAGAAATCTGAGTATAGTCTTAGATTCAAGTTTGGATTGAATTTTGGTGAGCACAACATTTACAATTTGGAAAAAGTCATTTTCAGGGCTGTTATTCGGATCATCATATCTCAAATCAATTTCGATCTTTAGGTCTAAAAATTTAACTGCATATCTCAAAAGACCTGCTCTACAAGATGGAATAGTTTTCATTGAATCAGAGAAAACTAATTGAACAGGTTTCGTTGTGACTTTCGTACAGTGGCTCATACACTGTAAAAAAAAAGGTAGAAGAATAAACCCTTCAAAAGGGTTTATTAGCCTCATAAAACCTTTCATAAACTCTTTTTGGCTGGTAAACCCTTTCGTATACCCTTTTAGTCCATAAACCCTGGAAAGGGTTTGCTATACGTTGCACTTTCATAAACCCTTTGGAGAAGGGTTTATTAATGTACCCTTTAGAAAAACTGTGGAATAAAAAACTCATCTCCGAAGGGTTTATGAGGCTAATAAACCCTTTTGAAGGGTTTATTCGTCTACTCTTTTTTTTACAGTGTAGAACTAGCTCTTATAAACTTACTTTGAAAACCTCAAATGTCCTAGAAAAGTTATCAATAGCGATCGTTCTTGACTTTCATAAGACCAGTAAATATGATTCTCAAAATAAATACTGTCTTGGATAGAGTGTTATGAAACAATGTAAAAACTTAGTGTAATGTCTAATTATAGTATCTAGCATATTAAAGTTCATGAATAGCCATGTATACTCCCCCTGAACATGAGTAAAGAATGTTATTTCAGGTTCATATCAGCATCTGCGAGGCTAAGCTGTACAACCTCCAACATGAGGAACACTTTTCAACAGCTTAAACAGGGCTGATGATTTATTTTTGATATACACGTGAGCTTTATTATACGTTTCTGACGAGGGAACCGTCCGAGGTGATTAACGATTTTAGAGCTCATACTTTGGGGACATGGAAGGTACCAATAGACTAAAACAAACCTAAAAGGGTTCATGCCCATACTACAACTATCGAACAAAAGAGAAAATGATAAATGCAAATAGTTGTATGCTAGCAGTCATTTCAACAAGAAAAGTCACATCTTTCGTATTCACAGTAACTTTTATCACATACGTAAGCACATATAGACATCAGTTTGGTGCGAGAGAGAAAAACGCTTATCACACACATTCTATCACGTTCTCTTAAACATCTCGATACCGACTGTTTTTTTGCTCCTTTGGTAAATAACAGCGTGGTGTGATATACACTGTCAGAATGAAATATTATTGCCTAGCAGTTCGTTCTTAACTTTTTAAAGTAAAAGCGATGCTTGATCCTGCAGGAATCGTGAATATATTGGTCGATAGAGTGATTGAAAGACAAGATCCAGACCGTCGACGATTGAGAACCAATCATCGAGATGAAAAAGCCACCGATTACCTACTGAAGATAATTGACGAGGTTTCCAGCTGTGCTTTCTTCGAAGTTGAATTCGAAACGACCCTCGATCACGACGATAATGAAGTTACTGATTCGGGTGATGAAAGTCTCGATCCCAATTTTGAAGAGACTGAAAAAGAGGACAAGTTACCGATTAAAGAGAGCTTCAATCTAGACTTCATGAAAAAAGTAGTCACATTTTACAATGCTCGCGATTCGACTGGAAGAAAAAAGCATACTTGGAAGTCAACAAAATATCGCATCCGAACTGTTTCTCATAAACAATATATTACTCGTTTTCGGCATTACATTGAACAGCATGGCACAACACGAGAGAAACTGCAAACTATCAACGGCTTTGTTTACGATAAGTTTGAAGAAGCTCGAGAACGTGTTCTTTCTATCCGCAATCACGATTTGAGGCGGTGCAGACTTCAAAAGGCTACTGAAGAATCAGTTCTTAACCTTCAGGCGTCCAAACACTAGTTGAGGGCCTTTAAACATCGCCAACGTATTTGTTCGAGAAAAATTACAAATTTAGTCACTCGCCATCAGATGGAAGATTCTGCCACTATCTCTGTCTCTGCTGATTCGTTTTTGGCAAATTTGAAGCACTAGATGAATCAGTATGCACATAAAGAAGTCCTGAATACTGCTCAAGTTGGCCTGGAACTTGAAATGCACCCGATTCGAACACTCTCACATCACGGTGAAAACGTTACTTTGGCTCGCGTCAGATAAAAAAAACTCTACAACACATTCTTATACTATTCAACCGATGATATCTCTCCCAGGACAACTTGTCGGTCCCGTCTTCCTCTGCTTAAAAAAACCGAAGAGGAAGATGAGCGATAGTAAGTTAATTGATTACCTTTTACTTTCTATTGTGTAGCATGAGTTCATTTTTAGACATAAAAAGTAAACTGTGCTCTCCCTCGAACGTCGTGGTGACATGTTGCTCTTTTGGGAAACTGACCACGTCATTGATTGAGTATTGCCGAGATCACGTTCTTTGTCCGCGTGTGCCAAGCAGATTACTTCTACTCTCGGGCTATTGGTCCGGTCAACGAGATCCGGATATCTACTGTGCTGTCAAAGGATGTAAGCGACTGGAAATATCCGCTCACTCAACGTCTCATATTCAGCTGCTGGATGCCTATTTCAATAGACAATGGAAAGTAATCGCTCGACGAATTTTCAATTATGTACAGCTTGATGATGTCGCTATTAACTTGTCTGCGAGAAACAACCTAAACCACTTAAATTCTCTTATTCGTAATCAGTTGTCCTCATCTCTATTTGTCCCTATGATTAAATGCGCATGGTTTGAATCTGGTTACCTTAATGATGATTCAGGTGATTTCAAGTTAGTCAATGAAATCTGCTTCAACATCTATGCTACTGTTTCTCAGCTTCCAAATTGTCGTTTATCGCCTTTTATTCGATGCAGTCATTGTCACGAAATGCTTTGCTTCGAATATTTTTCTGAAGCTCATCACTTCCATGCCTCAAGATACACTATCCAGTGGCATGAACCTATCTTTTTAACTAAAAATATTAGTCTATGTGTAAAAACTCATTATAAGATATCTAGTATTCGTTGGAAGAGTGAGTGAACACCAAAGATGAGGGAAGAATCTCAAAAGTTGAGACATTTCTTGTTGAAGTGACTATGCTAGTATACAACTAATTTGCATTTATCATTTTCTCTTTTGTTCGATAGTTGTAATATGGGTCAAAATCACTACACCGTTCTATAACTTGAACATTCAAGATCTCAAGAAAAAAGGACCATGGGCACGAACCCTTTTAGGTTTGTTCTAGTCTATTAGTACCCTTCATGTCCCCAAAGTATGAGGTCTAAAGTCGTTAATCACCTTGGGCGGTTCCCTCATCAGTTGAAAAAGGCGCAAATAACAATGTGATCAAATTTCAAATTTACATTCTCTACAAAGACTTGTAGTGTTTATTGCTTCGTATTTTTACATTTAGACTTTGCTAGCAGTATATTAAAGTCATAATGAACACGCAGCATATGTAGAGTGCCCAGAAAGACGTTGAATAACGAAAAACTTGAATCTTTTCATCATGGCTAGACTAAATGGGCTCAGTTATTTATGAACGATAGAGACACGCTCACACTTCAAATTTATAAGAACAAGATTAGTGAGAACCTTTGTTTGGAAACAGTACTGGCCTCAATAAGAAAACTACTTTTTCACAAGTAGAAAGAAAAAACAATATACAGAACAGTAAAAAGGTTACTTTATCAAAAAGAAAATTGATTTCTGCCATTATGACTTACTCGGACTGGCTATTTTTTTCATCAATAATAATGATACGTACATACCTCAGAACCATATGGACAGGATTAATGAGAAGCTTTGCTAGATGTATCGGTTTCTTTCTATCTGCGAAAAGTAAAGTTTTCTTATTTAGGTCAATAGCGATCCTTAATAAAGATTGCCACTAACTTTATTCGTATCCATTGGAGGTGTGAACATGTTTGTGTCGTTGGTAAAAACAAATGATCTCGTTTGCTCATGTCATGATGAAGATATTCAAGTTTTCTTTATTCAATGACTTTCTAAACGCCCTATATAATAGGAAAGAAAAAAGGATATTCTTTATGGGATTCCAGTTATACATCTTTTGCCAACTAAGCAGATTTCTTGAGCCAGTTAGACTTGAAAGAACATCATAATCTCGGTTTAGCGTTGCGGTGGACTACCATCAAGGCTAATAGGCTTTCATCTGAAAGTCTTAAATCATTTCTCATTTGAAATGGCCATATAGAGACCATCTTCTAATCATATAACTTTGATTCAAGCTGAATATCTATTCCGCTAGTCCGTGATAGAAACCAGATGGAATCTCTCTACCGCAGTTGAAAGTGAAAGAATCTTTGTACGGAATGACAAGCAAAATATTACAGAATGCAGAAGTGAATATTTCGTTGCAGCCAACCAATGACTGACTTAGGAACATCGCCAAGTGCTCCCTTCGATCTCAATGATTTTTGTCCACAGAGACTCCCTAGTGCCCTAATCAAAACCCTAAAAGAGTTCGAGTTCCTATTGAGATATGGCCTACTTACAAGATTTCCAATATGCCTATTTCAAAAAGATTTCTGTGGGGAACCCCAGACACGAGAAAATTGTATTTTTAAATTTTGGTTTGAAACTCCACGCCTATAAAAATCTCAACTAGCCCAGCTTGTGTAGAAAAATTTAAGGGTTTTGGACAAAGTCTCGTCGAGATATAGAACTTTCAAATTTCAAGTCCTGCTCTATAGACACTGTATATAAGATACCTTCTTTGAAAGCTTTGTATCTCGACAAGACTTTGTCCAAAACCCTTAATTTTTTCTACACAAGCTAGTCTAATTGAGATCTTTGTAGGCGCAGAGTTTCAAATCAAAATTTAAAAATACGATTTTCTCGTGTCTGGAGCCTCCCACAGAAATCTTTTTGAAATAGGCACATTGGAAATCTTGTAAGTAGGCCATATCTCAATAGGATCTCGAACCCTTTTAGGGTTTTGACTAGGGCACTATGGAGTTTCTGTGGACAAAAAATCATTGAGATCGGAGGGATCACCTGACGATGTTCTCCGTGAGTCTGTAAAAGTTTCGAATGCAATCCGGCTGTATTAGCCATGAACAGACAAACATGAAATAAATCGCAGTATAATGAGAAAGGAAAGCAAAGGAATAATAATTCTTTTTATTTGCGCACCAATAAAATACAGAAAGATTTTAATAAAAAGATAGTTAAGCAAGGAAACATGGTCAAATACTATAATCGATACAATGTCAAAATACCAGAAACGTGCAAGACTAAGCACTCTAAATTAAAAAGCAAGCCTGATGACCACTGCTAGGAGCCAAATCATTTTTGTCGATTTACCAAATGACGATCCTGCGGATGTTGTTCTAGTTTGTGTTGTCGTCGTTGTAGTTTGTGTTGTCGTTGTGTAATTATAACAAGAAGTATACATTTCACCAGTTGCCGTTACCGATGGACAGGTGGTAGGGTGTTTACTTCTGCATTGCGGATCCGTGCACAAGCTGCAGTCGGTGATATCGAACGACGGTTGTGGTACGGGTACACACGGACTGTTCAAGCAACAGAAGCATGTACAATTACCACCAACCGCTGCAACCATCTTCGGAGAATGAATAAAAACCATGATTAAGACAATGAAAACAAGTCGGCACATACTGTTTTTTCTAAAATATTTTCAACAGCAAATAATATAGCATATATTCGACACAGCAGTGCGCACTTTGACATTATGCGGACAGAAAAGCCTCTTCAGTACTATTATTAAACGAATAAACAATGGAAACAATTTACTTACAAATAAAAAGTGATCTTTGGAGAGAAGAATGCTAGTGATTAATAAAATGAGCAAATGAAAACTATTTTTTTATTTTGAATTTGCTTTTGATCGCCTCTTTCAATATTTTCAGACTATTTATGAAAGGAGTAAATGAAAGCTTCTACAGAGAAATTTTTGCAAATAAATCGAACAGAAAAAATCATTAAGAAATACCTAAGCAGGATGTTTATATTAATCGATAACAACTTCCTCCTGTGTAAGAAAAGTCACTCCTCATGGGTTTGAAAGCATCGTGTCGAGGATTTTTGCTTATTCCAAGTAGAAATCGATACGTTTTATCCAACGGCATATTTTGATTTCAATACCCTAAACGATACTTCTAAATACTCAGGAGACCAAAATCTTTAATAAAACTCTGACACCCATTTCAGTTATCTCTGCGCCAATTTACCTAGACCTGTTTTGAACACAACTTGACAGACTGTACCTGATGATGTGGCCAAATTTTTGATAGCTTGAATAATAGTTCTGAAATTATAAGTGTAACAGCGAAAGATGAAAAAATCAGAGTGCAGCCAATGTAAATTCCCAGCAGACCATCAGACAGAATTCATTCAGTCCTGTACAAAATAGGAATATGAATTCTGTCGCAACTTCCTATGGGAATTCAGTAAGACTCATTTGATTCATAAGCCAATTACACTTCTGCCTTTTTTCTTGGAAAGTTCCTGGATGAAGGGCACATTCATGAGTTTTCTCTCCGATTTTCGAGGCGCATAATACAAGAAATATCTAATCATTCCTGGATCGATCGCACCTGATCATAACTTATTAAGAGAGGATCTGCCAGAAAACAACCCCAAACAGAACTATCAATCCTCTTGAAAAATTTTCATTTTCAGGTTTTGCACTTTCATTCAATAGACCATGAACCAAAAAGTTTATGGTGAAAATATGAGCTCTTTTGATTGAATATGTAAAGAGTTATGGCCAAAAAACTGAGAGGAGGTCTAACAAGACCTATATTTTTTTTGCTAAAATTCGATGCTCCCTGTATTTTTAACTTTTCTTCGCATTGATTCATCCGTTTGAGGTGCATTTGTCTCAAACGATAGAGAAAAAAATTCTCTACAAACCTATCTAAAAAAAAAAATTTTGTCATTTAGTCTCATTCTCCTAAAAGTTTTACACTGGAAAAATTTCACCTTCGCCATATGTGATTTTTTCAGGTTTTCCGATACAAAGTGTATCAAAGTGGCGCGACCCCACAAATTTGATTCCACTTTCAGAAAGCCCATGAAAAACTGCATCTATCTATATAAAAATATCTGGAACAAAATTTTGGGCGTAAGTTTTGCCAAAAAACCTTAAGAAGATATGTTGGAGTCCTAAAACCTATATTTTGTGATAATTGAGCGACCGTGTCTCTCATAGGATAATTGTTTAGCTTCGATTTGAAATTTGATGTCGGGATTTCAAAAGAAGGCTTGTCAGATGGCTTCTTAAAATTCAAAATATCAGCTATCTATGATGTATCAATGAGATGCAAGAACACTCACATCGTCGTTTTCCTTCAGTTTATGAGCTTGGAAAAACGAATTTTTTCAATCTTTCATGTATGTTGACTGAGTTCAAGATTTGTTATATCACTCTATATATATAATGTTTAGTGTGTATCTGTGTATTTGGCTTTCTCAAGTGAAAGGTCAAATAAGGGTATAAGGATAGGTGCTAAGGGCTACTGTATTAGAAATACTCATCGATCCTCAGGGATTATCGTACGGAGATGCCCATAGACCCTCGAAGCCTGTTACATGGGGATACTCATAGGTCCTCAATGTCTATCCTATGGGATACTTATGGGTGTTGAAGCGCCATTTTATGGGGTACTTATAGATCCTGAAGGAATATTATATTGTGATATCCATAGGTCCTCAAGGGCTATCCTATGAGAGTAGCAGTAGGCAATGAAGGGAGTACAGTAATAAAGGAATAAGACTAAGAGGACAAGGCAACAAGGGTAAAGTGTATAACCCTATAATGCTGCATGAGCTGTAGAAATGTATACGATAGAAGACTATGAGGTTGTAGGAATATGGATCTTTGCACATAACATCGAGCGCTTATGTCTGTGACCGAATGAAAAATGTCAGAGGCCATGCGTTAAAAGAGAAAATAGCCGTGCAGTATATACGAGCTTTCGCTAGTAGGGAAGTTTTTTTTATTTTTATTTTCTTTATAAATAAAGAATAAAGATAAAGAAAGTCTTCATATTTAAAAAAATAAAGATAAAGAAATTAAAGTCTTTATTCTTTATAAAATGAAGATCAGGAAAAAATAAAGAATCAAGCAATTTTTTCGTATCAAAATTTTTTTTTCATTTTGTTGAAGTAGTTCACAAAAAACTATCACATTATATAATTAAATATAACATGCGATAACAGTTTTCGCATGTATTGTTTCATGACTGATCCTTAATTTTGATGATATGGCATATGGAAGTAATCATGGTGATAAGAAAAGACACGAATCAACATATTCTGTTTTTATAGAAGCTATTTGCGTATGTACCTGTTACATAAAAAAATATATCTTTATTCTTTATTTTAACTTTATTTTTACAAATAAACATAATCTTTATATTTATTTTATAAAAAAAATAAAGTTTTCTTTGTTTCTTTATCCTTATTTGTAACGGGAAAGTAGCTTTTGACCGAATGATCTTTCATCGAACAGATGATTCGTCAGACGGACTTTTTGTCCACGACTTTTCGCCGAAAGATATTTTGTCGAACGATTTTTCGTCGAAAGATGCTTTGTCGAAAGTTACTACAGTAGTAACATTTACTATTTATTCTTCCACAGC
>JAJEKB010020545.1:143270-221081 GCA_022393335.1 Macrotrachela quadricornifera | reverse complement strand
CTGTGGAAGAATAAATAGTAAATGTTACTACTGTAGTAACTTTCGACGAAATATTTTTCTACAAAGCATCTTTCAACGAAAAATCTTTCGGCAAAATATCTTTCGGCGAAAAGTCGTCGACGAAAAGCCCGTCTGACGAATCATCTGCTCGACGAGAGGTCATTCGACCAATGGCGCCCTACCCTTTGTAACATACAATGGTCTATTTGATTTCAGATTAAATTCAAAAAAAAAATTTAACTCAGTTTCAAATTCAATTGCAACGATAATGGGACTATTATGACTACATGGGTCTAGATGGCTCTTCTTCAGTAGATGAAAGAATTCAATGTTAATAGCATCCAAAAAAACAAACAATTCTGAGCAGAAAAATTGTAATGGGGATCAAATTTTCAATGCTAAAATCTCTGTAAAACTTTACCCCCATATTTCTGAGAAGGTAATGGGGATCAAATTTTAAATGCTATAATCAATATAAAATCCTTACCAGCTTCTTGTTTCATGGAAAGCATGAGAACAACTCTTCTTTATTAAACGCTAAACGATCCGTATCTTCATTTTGTACGTAGTATAGCAGTATTATTCATGATACAAGTTTTACACTACCAACATTCTAATTACATGGAAAATAGTGGTAATTCGATTTCTCGAAGACATGATAACACATTTTATTGCGTTCTAACTATATCGCATATGTGTGAAAGTTGAAGGTTAAATTCAACTATTCAATTATTGCTTCAATTATTCAGTTATTCTTTGAACTATTCAATTATTGAACTATTCAACTTTGAGGAAGAGGGTGAAGGCGAAAGCTTTGAAGGACAGCGACTCAGGTGAGAGGGAGAGCATAAACTTTGCAGGGCAGCGACCTAGATGAGGATGAGGGTGGAAGCTTTGAATGGTAGCGACCCTGAAGAGGGTGAGCGCGGAAGTTCTTTAGGGGAGTCATCGACATGTGGGTGCTGGTTGGATCGTTGAAGAGCAATGGACTACAGGACGAGATGTGCGAAGTACTTGTGGTTGGGCATGAAGACTTTAAGTGTTACTATTGAACTTTGCGATAATTGAATAGTCAGAAAAAGTTCAACTACTGAATTAGGGGTGTTACTTTATTTTTATTTTCTTTATAAATAAAGAATAAAGATAAAGAAATTAAAAAATCTTTATTCTTTATAAAATGAAGATACAGTGAATCTTTATATTTATATAATAAAGATAAAGAAAATCTTTACTTTATAAAATAAAGATAAAGAAAAAAATCTTTATCTTTATAAAATAAAAATAAAGTTTTTCTTTATTTTCAAAAATAAAGATAAAATAAAGAATAAAGAAATTTTTTTCGTATTAAAATTTACTTTTTTTGTTTTATTGAATTAGCTTACAAAAAATTATCATATTATATAATTAAATAAAACATACAACAACAGTTTTCGCATATATCGTTTCATGATTGATCCTTATTTTTTGATGATATGATGTGGAAGTAAGGATGGTGATAAGAAGGGACACTAATTCACATATTCTGCTCTTATACAAGATATTTGCGTATGTGCCTGTTACATAAAAAAATATATCTTTATTCTTTATTTTAACTTTATTTTTACAAAAAAAGATTATCTTTATCTTTATTTTATAAATATAAAGATTTGCTTTATCTTTATTTTATAAAAAATAATGTTTTCTTTATTTCTTTATCTTTATTTTTTAAAATAGAGATAAAGCAAATCTTTATCTTTATTTATAAAGTAAAGATAAAGTTACACCCCTATACTGAATAATTGAATAATCGAAGAGTTGAATAGTTGATTAGTTAAAAGAATAATTGAATGATTGAAGCAATAATTGAATAGTTGAATTCAACTTTCGACTGCTACACTACTGCAGTTACATTACTATTTCTATATTTTATTATTACTATATCTTCAAATTTCAAGATTGATTTGAATGTTTTCTATATAATCCACTTTCATTGTTACATGAAAAATTAAAATAGAATATTATTTTTCACAATAAATAATCATTTATTTATTATTAATTATATGCATGACTTCAAGTTTTCCTTAATATTAATCTTGTCGAAAAAAATTTTCGCTACCTATAAAATATACGGACATTCTAAGAACAACATGAGTTCTAAAAACGACAGATGTGACACCGGCATTATCAATTACACCCTAATTGCCAAATGAACATGATAATAATCAGAGTTTATATCTTTAGAATCTGGTGGTCCTTCAGCTTTCAAATATGCGTCAACACACAACATTGATCTATCTATCTATCATCTTTGTCATTTACGCTTATGAACATACTTGTTATATCAAAGGTATTCATCTATCACCTCAAAGTAAACAAACTATCCATAACCAAGATAGAAACCTACGCTTTGTAGTACATTGAAAACATTAATTGAAAAATATATAGCATACTTATTTTTTTAGAAATGTATTTTCTGAAACTCAAATAAAAAATTTGTCAGATTATTAGAAATACGAAATAGTAGTAAATCGTAGTTTCTGCTTATCCAATTTCTGCAGATATATTTGAATCTGTCAAGATATGCAATGCTCCTAAAGATAGTTTTCTTATTTTTCATTTCTTATATAAAGAAAATTTTGATTTATGCATACCATTATTTACAAAAAGTTCTTTTCTTTTTCAATCCAAGAAAAATGGATGAATAGTTCACTGGTAGTATACCTTAATAAAACTCATCTCCATACCTTCCCAAAAATATGGGGGTAAAATTTTCAACATTAAATTCTCTTTAAAATTTTATCCCCATTACTTTTTTTCTGCTCAGAAGTGTTTCTTTATTTTTTGGATGCTATTAGCATTTAATTTTTCCATCTACTGATGAAGACCCATGTAGATCCGTGTAGATCCATGTAGTCTCATAAAGACCCATAGTCTCATGTAGTGTCATGTAGTTGCATAGTCCGATGAAGTTCCATTTAGCTCCATAAAGTTGCATGAAGACCGATGATCAAACTAGCACTCCTCCTTCGTGTTACTTTTAAATACGAGCAGTAGTATGGTATGTCTTTCTTTAATTGAATACTTAAAGATGCTAAGTAAATATTAATTGTTGTAGTTCACTCAGGAGTTCATAGGCTCACTAAGCTCTGCATTAGGAATTTTCAATTAAAGAATTGACATTAATGTCGTTTTATCCTATTTTAGGATTTGGCTAGTTATATTTGCTTTTCATTGAATGGAGTGGAATGTCGAGAGTTATCTTCATGGATAGAATAAACGTCTCGCTGTTAGTCGCATTAGCCTCATAGGTGTAAAAAAATTGAGCTGAATTTTTTTGTTTTTGAATTCAATCTGAAATCGAAAAGATCATAGACTCATTTATAAAGTAAAGATAAAGTAACACCCCTATCTGCTAGTATTAATATACAGTTTTGTACATCTCATCAAGAGGTACAAACTGGACTATTTTAAATTTTGATTTTGATTGAATATAGTTTCAGATCATAATTTTTTATTAAGAAATCACTATGGACTGCGTAATGTTTCAAAAGTTGGATAGCAATATTTCTGCCGACTATCACGAGAGAACGGTAAAACTTTTACCATCGGTTCAATGTTTTATGCTATTTGTATTTTGTAAGCTTTCAAGTTGCAAATTCTGCGACAAGGTAAAGGAAATATTTTAAAAACCTACAAGAAATTCAAAAGTCCAAATCAAATAAATTTTCAATTGTGTTCATAAGAATTTCTAGTCCCTGTAGTTTCTAGACTTTCTACGTATCATACTCGGTTTTTGAATATATGGAATGTTTCATTCCTTGAAATATATTAATTCAGTGGAAACACTACTATTGTATTCGGTTTTCCACGCTGATAGTGTAGTGAGATGGAGACGGAGAAAAAATGAAAGGCAAAATCACAGGGGGGAAACGGCGGATTTTTGGGATTCCGCATCCTGGAAAATCGGATGGAAATCCTAGAGTACGATGAAAATTCCGGGAGTAGAATGGAAATTCCGGAAGTAGGATATATTTTATAGTGGTACCCATAAATTCTCAAGAAGTTTCTAGTAGAGATACTCGTTAGTCTTTATGGTCCATCCTATGGGATATCCATAAGTAATCAGGGGCAAACCTATGCTAGTACTCACAAGTCATCATCACCTACCCTAATAGAAGTATAGAAATCCTCAAGAGCTATCTTATTGGGACGTTCATAAGTCCTTGTGACCTATCATCTGAGGCACTCATAAGTCATCATCGCTTACCCTATCACAGTATACATGAGTTTTCAGAAGCTCTCCCATGGGGACACTAATAAGTCATTATGGCCTATGGTATAGTATATGTATAAATTGTCAATATCGGTTCTTTGAGAGTGTTCTCAGGTCATAATAGCCTACTTTTTTAAAGGATACGTAAGTCCTCAACAGCTACTCAATGGGACTACTAATATTTCGTTAAAAGCTGTCTACCAGAATAGTCATAAATAGATATGTGACAGCACCAGTTCCATTCTCTGACCTGACGCTCGATAGTCAGCTTTCGTTCGCATAAGCTGAAGCTTCCCAATAGCTATCTAATGGAAGTCTTACAAGATGTAAAGTTAGAGCTCTCATGCGCCCAACACAGAACCAATTTTTGTTTAAAAAGGAACCCAAAATTGATCGGAGTTTATCGGACGCAATTCCCTTGATATAATTCTTCTTGTGAAGGAAAATGACTCCAACGCGTAACACAATTACGTCGATCTAAACAATAGTCTACTTTTATTTCTTACAATATAGGAGTTTGTATCAATAAACGAATTGATGGATCTTATTCGAATAAAACAAAAGTTGTCAACGACAAAATAACAAATTTAAAGAGACCTGTCCGCATTCGGCGTTTCCTGAACTCCTAATGAATTCGGAATCCAAAAAACAATAACAAGGAGAAAAGTATAACAAGTATACGACACTCAGGAAACACATGGAACCCAATGAAGTCAAGTAATCCACATAATTCAAGAACTCGAGAAAATCTATAGCATCCAAGGACTGCAGAGTTAAGGAATCAGAGAGACACAAATAGTTACCTTGTTTCTTTAGTGACATCCTGGATGATATAAGGACTTGATATGGAACAAACTGTGAGGAATACCATAAGGCATTGTATAATCTTGATATGGTGCAGCTCTTAAGCTCTCAACACATTAGTAAACCCGAGATCTTCTTTTCTGTCTTATCGTTTGCAAGTTAGAAGGACTTCTTTTGTTATGTCTCTAAGAAAAGTCGAATCTTTTTTGATGGCCTCAACAACCAATCCTAATGTCAATTCTTTTTTTGTTCAATATAACGTTAGTAAACGAGTTTATTTTACCTATTCTGTATTCGAACGATGGGAGAGAATCCAACAATGCTTTAATGAATAAAAAGAAAGCAATCGTTGATTATTGAAGTGCTTTTGAAACAATACAGTCGAGATACCTTAACATTTTCATGGTATTGATAACAGTGCTATTTTTCTGAAGTATATGATTTATCGCTAGTAATATTTGCGTTCTGTATAAATACACTCTCGAACAAAAGTCTTTAATCCTCTTTGGATCTATACTACCATACTTTGCATTAAATTTATGACCAAATAAAGATATGACATAAGAGTTTAATTCAATATGGTAGATTATATTGAAACACAACCATATGTCATATCTTTATTTTATTATAAACTTGATGCAAAATGTGGTAGTATAGATATGTAGAGGGGAAGACTTTTACCCAGGTACACAGCTAACTTGAAGACAGAAAACCTAATCTTCTGCTGTCAAAGTTATTCATGTTGGTTGCTTATGTTGAACATTGACTCGTATAAATGGAATTGTTTCTAAATGAAATGTGCCACCAGCTTAATCGGTAGTTTCTAGCTAATTTTTAATGAATAGAAATATCTACGAAGACACAATTTACAGAAAGAGAACGTAACTAAATAAAGAAATAACAAGATAAACTAGTTCATCAATCATTTTATTTTATTTTTCATAAAAATAGTATAGTGAAGCTTTCGACACCTTTCATTAGATCAATTTTAACAGGGTATTTGTAAAATACGCGAAGACCCCCAAATCGGGGACTGATATCATAAATAGATAGAACTCGGTGAGCTGGTTTTAGGAAGACCCACGAAGACCGAAAATGGTTCAATATAAGAGTAGTTTCCCACGAAATACTATTTTTTTTTATTCTACGAAGACCCACAAAGACCCACGATGACCCACGAAGACCCAGATCTCTTCACCAATCGATAGAGCGCGTTGGCTCATATATGTATCCCAAATATTAGACTTTTTAATTCTAGTTCAAGAAAAATACTAGGGACCGAGTTTTTAAAACTTTTCAAATCATGTCTAACAAAATATTCCAAAATTCGGTCCCTGGTATTTTTCTTGAACTAGAACTTAAAAGTCTAATATTTGGAATACATACATAAATCAACGCGCTCTATCGATTGATGAAGAGATTTGGGTCTTCGTGGGTCTTCGTAGATTGAAAGAAAACAGTATTTCCTGGGAAACACTCTTATATTGAACCATTTTGGATCTTCGTAGAACCAGCTCACCGAGCTCTATCTATTTATGATATCAGTTTCCGATTTGGGGCTCTTCGTGGGTCTTCGCGTATTTTACAAATACCCCGTTTCAGACTAATGTTTTCTGAAAGAAATTATATAAAGGTGTCGAAAGCTTCACTATACTATTTTTATGAAAAATTAAATACAATGATTGATGAACTAGTTTATCTTGTTGTTTATTTAGAAAAAGAATGATTTACTACGAGTCAAGAGTTATTTTAGAATATTCTGCGCCTGTTTCCAGAAGCATTTTTAACATCTTTATGCGAAGAGAAACGCGTTCATACACCTAGGAGAGTATTTCATAAAATGTCTCATGACGTATTGACTACGGTACACTTTTTCCAATCTTGAATGAGATCTTTCGTGATAAGAACATGTCAAAAATTCCATAAGGAAGTGCATAGACAAGATGACTTACTAAGTAATTGACAGAGGCTTTTTACAGGAGATGCGCTTATTTCAGAAAGCTCTCTTCATGCGTGACACGTTTGGATGTATACTGTATTAGTTAGGTCCTATGGGCGTTAGAGCGAATATTTCTGTAAAGAGAATTCAAGAATTTTCCTCACAGTACACTGCAAAGAAGCATTAAAATGATCTCAAGACATGCTTTTCAATGCAGAAAATGTTTTCTTTAATAGATTTTTCAAACCGTGTAGAATCTGTTCATTTGTGTAAAATATATTCGTAGAATTTCACAACGTCCATTGGAAAATTGCCACTTATGAGGGTATGTCTATTTTCTTTTTTTTAAGCTATTGATATGCTGATATATAATCATTTCTACTGAAACTCGAAAGAGATACTGAAATCTTTTAAAGCTCTTTTTTAAACTATTTTGGAAATTGCATGTGTTGCATTATCGATTTGATACTTTCGGTGTACGGTCCCTTACAGTCATTCCATGTCAAAACCATCATGAAAGACATAAGCAAACGTTTTTTTTCTTTTTACAATAATTAATAGTTTTTGATCCGAAATTCCATAGAAGGAATACATTGTTATATAATTATCTAATTTATATCTAAATAAAATTCTATAATACAATTGTAAGCAATATACTTCGAATTTGAATTAAGTTTTCGCTTAATCATAAAAAGTCTCCGACATTTCAAACTAGTAAATTACCTAGTGTTGAAATGTCATTTTTAATTAGTACTTATAGAGAGTATCCATGAGGCCGTCGAGAAATCGAAGCACTCGTCAAAATTTATTTTTTCGATTTATTACAGCTACAATACTCGTCATGTTTCTACTTGTGTAAGGTGATTTCATAATTAATTGATGCAAAGAATACATAGAATAGTACAGATTATCATAGATGTCGACAAGACTATGATATGTACTATTAACATACATTGCTGGTATGTTAATGGTTTCATTCGTCTACTCGTCCATTGAGCAGATCATTATCAACGTAAATATTACCATCACTTGTAACGAACAAACTATATGGATGGTTCAATCCAGTCGAGATAATTTTCGTAGGAATACTAGTCCGTTCAATGCAGATTACAATGCGATCGCTGGTCTGAGCATTGACATAAATGATATTGTCAGTGTTGATAAAAATTTCAGATAAATTTGCTCTGGTTCAGAAATCATCGGCGAAGATCCTAGCAGTTGAATTTCTTGATGCATTTGGAAAGAATTTCGGTTGATTATATGAAACGACTGAATGAATGAAAAAAGAAATTTCTCAATAAAATCCCTAGACATACTCAAAGAATGAGATGAAATGATGTTATTTGCTCTAGGAACCATTGAAGTTTCGACTAGAGATACAAAAAATTAATCGATTCGTAGGAGCAACAAAATAAAGAAAGAAGAAGTACCCATCGTCACTAGTGTACTGTGTGATAAAAACATTCACGATTCTGATCACGATCACGAATGATCGTGATCAAGTTTAAGATTTGATAATTACATTTGTAATATGAATTTCAAAGTTTCAACTGTTTATTTTAGAAATATAATGTTCACATTTGAATTATAAATAAAATATAAGTTTATATCTTGGCTCCATGAAAGATGCTCTTCAATGTCATTTTCTTTCGAGCCTCAGACCAAGTCCCAATCAGCGCCAAACCTCATACTCTGTTTCGCCTTCACCTACACCAACATCCACATAGTCGTCCACGCTCTCACCCTCACTCGGACTTGCGCCTTCACCCTCAACTGTGTGGGGAGCATCATTCGTGTTTCTCGCAAAAATATATTTTACTAAATTTATGTCAACACTTAGACGCTCTTTTTGTTTTATTTGATTTAACGTATGTTATAGATGGATCTTTTTTTGTCAATCAATTTTTCTATGTCTTTCCTATCTAATTTAATAGAAGCAGTAATGCTCATTCTAAAAATAAATATCGTTAAAATCCGTCATATGTTCAAGATTTTTCTCTGAGTGCAAATAAATAAAAACAATTATCGACTTTTTCTATTCTCTTGGACTATATTTCATACAATATATCAGATAGATGGTGCGATCGGTCGGCAAAAGATTTTCCTCATGTTTCCAAGTAGCATATAATACTTGCGATGGAGAACGTGAGCTTGAATCGGAAAATTCGTGATCAAAAAATATTAATTACACAGTGCACTAATCGTCGCAGTTGACGCTGTTGGTTGCGGAAATGCTGTTGTTCTATCTAAAGAAAAAGAACAATTATATCTTTGTTCATTCATTATTCTTATGCTCAATGCATGAATTTATTGCAAAATAAAATTTCGGAATTCGTTGGTTATAAGATTCGACGACAAAGATATTCCAATCACGGTCAAAACTGAGACCCAGTAGACCATTCAAATACTGTGCTGTTGTACCTAATGATAATGAACATGCAAATAAGCATTGAAATCAATTCGGTCCTTCTCTAATGATACAATGCTTACCAGAATCCGAAATATATAAATATTCATCACTATCAACAATAATCTCAATTGGGCCCTTGAGGGTAATAGTATCTCTCATACCATTTTCAGCTTTTGTTGTTCCATATCGTTGTCCAGATAGAAAGAATTGACTTTGATCATTGCTATTATCTACTACATATAAATTAAGATTGGTGTCAACAAAAATCTCCCAAAGGTAGCGTAACATATGGGATGCTGATCCTGGACATTCTGTTCCAGCAGCAATACTCGTTGTATTTGTGCTTATGTGAAGTGATTTTTTGATTACTTGATGTTGAGAAAACAAGGAACAGCAAAGATTATCATAGATATCGACGAAAAGACTAAAACATGCATCACTTCCATACATGATGGGTGTACTATTTGTTGCATTTGATGTCCATTTATCTACTCGACCATTATAAAAACCGTTATCCACATAAATATCAACAATGATCGTAGCGAAGAGACCATTTGATGAGCTCCAAGTGCCTAAAATGCATAATGCTGCATTTGAATTTCTTCCGAGCCAGATGACAACTAAATTGCTTGCTTGATCATTGACATGGTTAGTATTATTATCATTGATAAAAATCGTTGTTACAAATACTTCACTTAAAGTAATGTTCGCAAATGTGAGAGCATTTGGATTCTATGTTGTATGTGAAGAGAAATGAGAGTGATTGTAAGAAACAGCAGTAACATCAAAATGATTCTTTTGAAGAGAAATACATCGATGAAGTCCAACACATGCCTCACGTTTGTTGCATGATTAATAAAATAATTATCAAGGAAACATACCAATCAACACAGGATAATGTACTGAACATTGTGATAGATTTTTCTTCAACAACGATTTTTTCTCTCTTTATTTAAATAACTCACTATTATCCTTATTTTCTTTTGATAATTTAACCTGTGTAAAACAAAAAAATATGATCAAATACATCTTTCCAAAAAATCATTGACGCAATGTTACATAAAAGTTATCTTAAAATGTAGTTCACATTGTTGTTGACAACCATTGCTTGTCCATTATTCCTATTATTGCGAACTTTCCAGCAAGTTATTTAGTTAAGAATGTTTTTTTTTCTCAATCTAGCTAAAAAGATAGAAGAATAAGTTGTGTTTATTTATCATAAAAAGTAGAGTATAGATGATTGAATAAAAAAACGAATCTCTCGTAGGAACAGCATTTAAAAAAAAAAGGAGAAGATATTAAAAGGAAACTGATGAAGAGAAAAATAATCAATTGTTCAATCTATCATTTTCCAGGTTTAACTTTAAGACATTCATTGTGGAAGAATTTTTTCACACATAAATCAGGTTCACAGCATTGACTTTGTGTTAATTTACTACATGTGATACATTTTCCAGAAGCACGTTTAACATACTCATCCGCAGTATCCAAGAATTCTCTAGCTCTAGCTTCAGATATTTGAAAATCATTACTATCATCATCATCATCGGTCATTTCGATGCGACGAGCATGATTATCTTCGATAAAAAGTATCATACATAATGCCAGAAATAACATTAAAACAGTACTAGAACGCATGATAAATATTACAAATGCTAAACAGAGAAAAATTGTATCATATGCAAATCATCTCTTTCGATGTAAATCTGCATACCTTATTCGTGCTGGTTCGTTTTTTTCAAAAATCTCCAAATATGATATGAATATATATTCATACACTCTTCTTAATCCTTCGATACATAAAACAAAAAAAAATATTATCAAATCACTCTCTGTAATTGTAAATATTTAACTATACTCTTTCAGACTATGTTTGATTCGTTGTTACTGCTACTTGAAGAATTTTTTTGATTTGATGTGGCAATCTAGAAAAAAAGTCGTTAATCGGTTTCATATACTTTATACTTTATCTTTTACTTTTTAGAAACAGACAGTAATAATAGTAAATATACAGATAAAAAGAGAAGAAACATACATTTTGCAGGTGCCTTTGTATTAAACCCGAAAATACATTTGCGATTCGATTTTCATTGACAATATTAATCACGCAGAATATCACTAATTCGTAAAGAGTATGATCTCGCGAAAGAGATATTTTTGCTATACTGCTGTAAAAACCTGCAGCTATTTAAAGATTTAATTATATGCCAACATCGTTCACAAATATCGTAATATAGTGCTTGAAGAATTTTCATCTATTCAATATTGATAAACAAACATTAGATAAAATATTTAAAATTAACAACTGCTAGGTTTTACACCGTTTTCTTCCGAAAAAACTTTATGATCGCTAGTCTACCAGGCCTCGAAACTGGGCCAATTTTTGATGTCCTGATCCGGCCCACACCGGGCCAAGTATTGTACAGGCCCGCCCGGTCCGGTTTGACCCGACACTGTTTTAAGGATACCCCTCCCCTCTTTTTTTTGTCGAACTTTTTGAAAAATTTTTTTTATTTACATGCACTGTAGAGAGACCATGTGTTGGTATTTCGATTGTCGTTTAAATGATCTCGATTGGCCCTATCATTCAATTGCTATCGGGCGTCCACAAAAAGCTTTCGCCAAAACAAAATTTTTTCAAAAACAAATTTTTAGTGTGCTCAGTGGATTCTACATGAAAAGTTGTTCATAAAAATGTTGAAAAAAAAATCAGACTATTCCCAAACTTATTTTTCAGTTTTCTCAAAACTAGTTTTTCATCCACAGCGTTTGATTGTGCCACCATCAACCCCTCCTTGACTTGGTCCGATCGAGCTGAAATTTTTACCAGAAATACTTAGATATATCCTCTAGAGGTATAATTGGCCGTTTTCGATTCTGACCTTTCTATCCGAGTTTAGAGGGTTTTGAAGAACCAGTTGGTCGGTTCTCGAAAGATCCTTTCGGTAGTTTTGGTATAAAAAAAAAAGAAAGCGATATTTTGGAAAAAGCCGAAAAATACCTCTGAGATACATCTGTAGGAATTCCCAAAAAAAATTTCAGCGTAATCGGACGAAATTAGGTTGGGAAAACCGGTGGCACAATGAGATCCTGTGGAAAACCACTGGTTGTCCAAAAAAACCGAGAAGACCCCTTTTGAAAATTTCTTCATTGAACACGTGTCTCATCAATTTAGGTCCTCTATCTGTGGTAAAAATTTCAGCTCGATTGGGCTTATCGTCTTTAAGATCTGAAAATCGACAAAAAAGAGGGGAGGTACGCATAAACCGTTTGTCAAAACAGGTGAATTAATGCTCGTTTGAGATACAAGTAACACTCGTCGCTTCGACTCGCTTAACCCTCGACTGAATGAGGCAAAAGTATTTTCTGTGGTTAATGAATCGGTACGGCTGATCTATTAATTCTACCTCTGAATTGACACAAATTTTTCCTCTTCATTTGTAAAAGTGCACAAAACCACTTTGTCTTCTTATTATATAACTTTAAAATTACTCTCATTTTTCATCTCGAATCTGCAAAGTAAGTCAAATTATTTGTATTTCAGTCAAATTTAATTAATAAATCCTTTTTGTACAATCAATAGTACATATTGTAAAGTGTTCATGTGATGAAAGATATTAGTCTACATTGGCAATATACGCCACACAATAATGTTAAAAATATTTAGATTAAAATCTTTGTTTTATTAAGAGCACACAAGTATAATTGATTTATTTGTAAACATTAACGCATAAATGAATAAAAAAAACAAAATATTTAGAAAACATCATCCTATAATGCATTTCCAAAACTAAAAAAAAAGCAAAATGTAAATGAATTCAACATAATAATTACTAAAGTGGTTACGAGATAAGAGAAATAGCGATTGCAGCATATAAAGAAAAAAAAGCAGAAAATTATAACAAAACCTACATTATGTAAAAATACAAGCTTTAATTATTATAACTAAACCTTTCTACATTAAAGAAAAGAAACCTAAAACCACTCAGAAAAACGACTTTGCGTTTCCAAATATAATTTATCTAGTCTTTCTATTTCGACCAGTTGAGATTTACTTGGTTTAATTAATACAACCTTGTAATCAAAATGTCGAAGAATAATCAAATCAGCCAAACGTTTTACACGTGATAAAGGTACATAAATTGCGGCAATATCATCATTTTCATTTGGTAATTGCAAACCGATTACAACATTTTTTAACGTTTAACTTTGACTTTTATGAGTCGTAATAGAATAGGCAGGTATGAATGGTAGAGCACGCCGCTTTATTGATAAAACTGCCTTGTGATTTGATTCTAGTCTTTTATCTTTTGGTAGTATATCGGCAATATTAATTCGAAATGTTTGTTCTATTAACGGTATTGGAGTGAAATTTGATTGAAGTTGTTCGAGATAACATTCAATCTTCGATTTGACAATTTCAACTAATACGTATAAAGGTCGATGAATGTATTTTGTGTTGCTTAGAAATATTTCGGAGAGAGGAACTGTTGACACGGAATCTTCTTCATAGACGAGTTGTCGAAAAATTTCGTTCATTCCATTAATAAGACCCATTTCAATAGCAATATTTTGTGTTAAAATAGCAGGCATTTCAGGAACAAAAGGTAAAAAATCTGTTAAATGTTCCGTTTTGTTGTCAGATAATTCTAACAATTTTTTAATGAGTGTTAGATCTTCAGTTGATTTACCTCTACAGGTATCTTGAGCGACACATACGATGGGCCTTTGTCCGATTTCTGTAGCTTTGTGAATTGCTGCCTTATTGTTCAATTTTATTCGGACTTCATTTCGAAACACAAGAATCGGACCCTAAAAAGATGAAAAAAGAAAAGTATTGGAAATGAAAAAAAAGATTTACTTTATTCCAAGGTGAATCACGTAGGGAGCCTACTTATGATTACCCAACTACTCATGTTAACAATGACTCATAATCGTCTTAATTACATTGTCCATCACGAAGTTGTTCGAGTAACTGAAGATAGAGTGGATCTTCTGTTCGCACTTGTTGGGAAAGTTTGACGACGCAATTAATTTGTAGAATTAAAGAACGTTCGACACGTTGTTGAATTTCTCTTTCATTTGGCAATTTACTCGATCTCTTTTTCGATGGCAATGAAAAATCGGTATGTAATGGCATTTATACCACCAAATGAAATTTGTGGATCGACATGTTTTGCAGTGCAAATGATTCGGCTGAGTTTGGCTAATAAATTTAAACCAAACATACCCATTTCATCGATCAATAAATATTCAACCAATCTCCATTCTTTCTCAAGCTTTGAATCACCTGGTTTTATGGTTCGTGGCTTTCCAGAATTATGCTGTTCATCCAAAAATGAGTGAATTGTCATTCCACCTATTTCAGCAGCAGCAATTCCAGTTGGCGCAAGCTTTCGCATTATCTGTATTCTCTTTGTAATTAGAAAATATTTACTGAGAGCACGAATAAGTTGTGATTTGCCTGTACCACCACATCCACGTATATATAACCGTGTCCGGAAAGTCCGTGCAACTAATGTATTATGAAGAGATACGATAATATATACTGCATTTATTGAATGTAATGACCTTCGCTGGCAACTACACGTTGCCAACGGTCATATAAACTGTTTATTCCATTGAAAAAAAAATCTGAATCCATATCACCTAAGTAATTCTCAACAGTAGTTATCACTTCATCATCGGAGCGAAAAGTCTTGCCACGGAGAAATGTCTTCAGTCTTTTGAACAAATGGTAGTCACTTGGTGCAATATCTGGAGAATAGGAAGGATGATTCAATTCGATGAAATCCACTCGGCGAATAGCAGCTTGCACAGCGTTGCTCTTGTGGACAGGAGCATTATCATGAAGAAGTAGCACTTCATGATCGATTCTCCCACGACGCTTCGTCAGAAGAGTAGTACGTAGCCGCTCAATAAGTGAAGCGTAATATGAACCATCGATCGTTTCCCCACGAGTCAGATAGTCGGTAAGTAGCACTCCATGCTCGTCCCAGAAAATGGTGAGCATGACCTTGCCTGCAGATCTTTGCCGGCGGGATGCAGTTGGTGTTTCCTCTCCTGCACTCTTCCATACCATAGCCTCCCGGCGGCTTAGTGAATCGTAGTGATGCACCCATGATTCATCTCCGGTTACAATGCGACCTAAAAACTTGGCTGGATTTGGTTCACAGGCTTGCAGTAGCTCTTGACAACACTCGACCCGACTAATGCGTTGCAGAGGCGTCAAGAATTTCGGTACCCAGCGAATACAGACCTTGCGCATACCTAAGTGGTTGCTCATAATTTCGTGGACAATCGTTTTTGGAATGTTCAACTCGTCAGCTACACGGCGAACGGAAATTTGCCGATCACGCATTACAATGTGTTCCACAGCTTCAATATTTTCATCTGTGGTTGTAGTCGGTGGACGACCACTTCGGGGTGTATCTTCAAAGTCTCGTGCTGGATCATCCTTGAATTCAGACACCCATTTTGCAACGGTGCGGTACGCTGGACTCGAATCGTTATAGACCTCCTCGAGCTCCTTGGTGATTTCGGTGGCATTCAGTCCTTTTCGAGTAAAAAACTTTATGACCGCTCGATACTCGATGTTTGACATATCTAAAGCATGAATAGATACGAAATGAATAATAGTAGGTGATAGCGAGAAACATTTCTAAGTTTATTTGGAAAGCACTGATAATTTCATGTAGAAACTCTACAAGTATCACTCGTAACAACCAGAAGAATAAATAACAGAAGCAAAAGTCGCACTTATTCCGTATAAAAAAAAGAAAAATGTACAGAGCGAAAGAAAATAGATAAAATATCTATTATTTCGTTTTGCACATTCTTCTCTTCAAGTAGTGATACGTGCAACTTTTCGTTTTTCTTTATTATTTATTCTGGAATGGTATTGAGTGTTAAGCACCTGACGTTGAAATGAAATCATCCATAGTTGTTAAATTAAATCTAGAAGTGTGCTGTGTTGCAGTTGATACCGTTTCTTTCATTATTTATTTTTAAATGCTCAACTACTTCTTGTCGATGGACCCAGTTGTAAGAACTACTTTTCTCCCATTAAATGATGTCATTAGTCGAAAAGAAGGTGTAAATCGTGTTGAAAATTCATGTTTTACAGAATAAAATGAACTAAACGGTTCATTTATGTAATTAAAGTGCAGTTGCACGGACTTTCCGGACAACCCTATAGTTCTCAATCGTTGACGGTCTGGATCTTGTCTTTCAGTCACTCTATCGACCAATATATCCACGATTCTTGTAGGATCAAGCATCGCTTTGACTTTAGAAAGTTAAGAACGAACTGCTAGGCAATAATATTTCACTCTGACAGTGTCTATCACACCACGCTGTTATTAACCAGAGGAGCAAAAAAACAGTCAGTATCGAGGTCTTTAAGAGAACGTGATAGAATGTGTGTGATAAGCGTTTTTCTGTCTCGCTCCGAACTGATATCTATACGTGCTTACGTATGTGATAAAAGTTACTATGAATACCAAAGATGAGGCATTTCTTGTTGAAATAACTATGCTAGTATACAACTATTTGCATTTATCATTTTCTCTTCTGTTCGATAGTTGTAGTATGAGTCAAAATCACCACACCGTTCTATAACTTGAACATTCAAGATCTCAGGAAAAAAGGGCCATGGGGATGAACCCTTTCAGGTTTGTTCTAGTCTATTGGTACCCTCCATGCCCCCAAAGTATGAGCTCTAAAGTCGTTAATCACCTCGGGCGGTTCCCTCGTAAGTTTCTTCATGTTTTTTTTTAAATTCTTTCAATGAGATTATTGATCGATATATATAGTTCTTTGTTAATTCTGAGCTCTATTATTGCCCAGACATTTTCACTTAGATCATAGTCTTTGAATTGTATATTCTGCTGGAGTCTTTTTTAAAATATCGTTACTTTTTAGCACTGGCTTCGAAGTCGGTTTCATTGAATGTACACAAGCCTCTTTAACTCTTCTTCTTAATGTGGTTTTACTAATTTTTATATCTTTTTGTGATAATCTAAACGCAATTGTATAGATACTGTGAAATATCACCATTTGACATATGTGAGGAGTAGTAGCTCTGCCTTTATACAAAGATAATTTCTCATCTTTTCTTAACAAAAGGTTCATTTTCTATTGAGTCATACAGTGATAATAGAATGAATATAAATGCTCCTATTTATACCGGATGATGAACCCGACTAGCGCGTTCAAACAAAGCTAAAAGATAAAATAAAAGCCATTGTTGAACAAGAAAAACAGTTCGTAACCAATGATGGCAAGTACTGCGATTGATATACTTTATGTTCTAAGCAATAATGCCTTGAGATTCGATGTTTAATCAAAGTTAGTTAAGTTGAACAGACGCCAGTGGAATTGAATTGAATAAATGGTTACAACATGGAAAAACAACAAAAACATTTCGACGTCTTCTTTATAAAACGAATGATCTTCATTGTTCCAATAGAGAGATAAGGACCACTCGAACAACAGTTTTGTTTTATGATTTTTACCGGTCTAATACTATGTTTTTACTAAAGTTATCAGGTAAGATGTTGGAGAAAGAATGTACTTTTCAGTTCTATCGCTGCCTTAATTAAAGTTTCTACTGAAAAGACTCGAAATTAATTCAAAATGGATATCCTATAAATGTTCTATATAGAAATAGGTGATTCTATAAAAATAAAGTTTTAAAATTCTATATAATCCTATATTTTTATAAAGTGTCGCTACGAGGTCAGGATAAAAGAGAAAACACAATCAGACGGATGCTTTTCATAATAACCAGAAATAAATCTTGTCTCTACAAAATAGTAGCGATAAAAATTATACATTAGCAAATATTAATAACAACTTTCTTCCACATTTAAAAAAATTTAGCATAGTATAAGCATATTGGTAAACGAAATAAAGACAAGGAAATCTAAAAAAGCAGAAAATAATTGAAAACGCAGAAACCACAGTAAAAAGCAAAATTCTTCTGCCAAAATCAGAAGAGGTGGCAGTACTGTCGAAAACCAAGTGTAGGATCAATTTTGTCGTTGGTGGAAAGGTATCTTCAAATAGGGTGTAAAAACTTATCATTGGTAACTCTAAGTAGATCATAAGGATTCCTCAATGGTATCTTTCTTTCTTAAAATCAGTCTTTTTCTAAATATCCGAAAACCAAAACTATGTTAAAACCAAAAGTCTTGATTTTCATGGATGCCTTAACGATATTTCTATATAACTGCAGAAAAAAAAGCAAAAGAATAAAAAGTGTTGTCTCTATTATAGTACACATGATTGAGGCTAGGTTTTCATGTATAGGAGTGGCTTAATTAGGATTTGAATGCATGTAATGGTCTGAGAGCTTGAAATGAATTCGAAAATAAATAGAAAAAGTTAAAAAAGACATTTTATGATATAGTGCACGGAACAGCCAAAAAGTTGTCTTTATATAGATGGTAAACGACAAATTAAGTAAGAATTTTGCTGCAGTATATGGAAAGGTAGCCTAAAATTTATTATCCATTTTTTAAAGAAAACGCCCCGGAAGAATGCTAATAACTTTCGAAGGATAACTGATAGAAATCTGTGGGTTTTTCATTAGATGGAGCACCTTAGAGCACCTACTATTATGAAATAATCAAGGCTCTATAAATAAAGCATTCCATGATAAATCTTTGAATGCAAACTCTACGACACTGAAATCTCTTAAGGTATAAAGGATTTTGATTTCTAAATAATGAAATCAATAGTTCGAATCGAAGTCTACGATTTTGGATAAGTTCTAGCTTTATTTCACACAGTTCGACAGTTATAAGTGTTTTCCGCGAAGATGTATACTTATATTAGAATGAGAATAAAAATTTATAAAACATTTCACATGTAAATTTTTAGATAGGCTTAACCATGCACCAAACCCAAACAGTTTGAGAACGGGTTTGGATATTGAGTTTGAGTATGAGTTTTAGTTTAGATTTGATTATGGCTCATGTATCTAAGCTTCTGATATACGACTGTTGCTCAAACTCGACTCAAACACATGCCAAAACCCAAACTCAAACTCACCAGGCAGTTTAGTTTTGGATTTGGGTTTACTGCATACCTAGAGAGACTAAGATATATGTCGGTGTTTAGTTGGAGTTTGGGCGACGTTTATGACCGGATAAGAATCAATACCGTTACAAAAAAAATATATAATTTCTGGACCATACAAGATACAGAATTGGAATTGATCTAGAGTTATACGACTTGTCCACGTAACTCCGTGACACCGTTACGTTCTTGCTTATTTTGTTTTGATCATAGTTTTGAAAGGAAAAGTCGTAGAGAGATGAGCGACGTCTTAAATTGAAGAGAAATTAGCTTTGAAGATTTTGAGATGTGTCCGAGCTTATAAAAGTGTCTCCTCAAAAACTTATCACTGAAATGGCAACACCTGCTTTTGCAAAATCCATCGAAAAAAGGATGTGTTCGTATTTTAGTTATAGAATTTTGGTAACACAGTTTAATGAACTCGAACAGATCACAAAATCTTCAAAAGAAATTTTTCTTCAACTTAAGACGGCGTTCGTCTCTCTACCACTTTACCTCTCAAAGTTACAGCCAAAACAAAATGACCAAACACGTAACGGTGTTACACTCTGCCGTTAGCATTACGTGGACAAACCGTAATAGCTTTTGACTAAGGCTATTTGTTCCACTATTTGGAATCAAAATCGGCCAGGCGCTCGAGAATGGTAGTGACGCCAAGTTTGCGTTCAAGAGTTATCGTAGAAAGCGTAACTTGACGGCTGGATTAATTCATAGTGATACGTGCCCTGCTGTGCTTCATTAAATAATAGAAACGCCAGGTCTCTATCACTTTTTCCTGAAAAATTATAAGCATTCTTCGGAACTGCCTTTTTAAAAAGCGGATATTCGTTCTTAATAAAGCTTACACTAATTCAGTTCGAAAATCTACGATACCTCGATAGTTTCTAAATATAATATCGATACATTCAAATTTCTTAACAGCGACATTATAGGTAATACATCAGTTCTATTCTTCTAATTAAATATCTTTGTTGAAAATGGCAATCTGCATTTCATAGGTTTCAATACTGTCCTTGTCTTTTTACAAGAATAAATGTTAAATAAACAATCGGCTGAAAAGAATCCTTGAACAAAGTAAACTCACTTATGTTGTTTCTGTGCATATTATTTACAAGAGTTGTTGCCCTTGACAGATGGAAAACTGTAAGAAGGAGTTCTTTTGTTTTATTTCAACTGTACTTTTTCTTTAATGGCTTATTGCTGTAAAGAACTCACAACATCTGAAGATAAATTATTGTATAGATTTCTTTTGTGTCGTACATTTGTTTTTTCTTTTTCTAATGTGACTACTGCTGTAGACAATTTCAAACGCTGTGAAGGTCTTTTATTTCCTTCGATAATAGTATAGTCAAATTTGATCAGGTGCAGTTCGTTATCAAATACTTACGAAATCATAGTATTTCTTTTGTGGAATTCGCGTATATTTTCGAAGAAAATAGTTAGTGTAAGTTTTAAGTCGAGGTTTTTCCGGCTTCTCCTCCCCTTACAGACAATCCGGCTTACAGACACTTTCCTTAAAGACCAGCTCCCATTACAAGCATCTCCATCATAAACACCTCGACACTGCAGTAGGCGCGACATAATAAATGACTCCTGTGGTTTATCATTGTTCTCTTCCACCCTAGAGTTTTGCTGGAAACATCTATCAATGTAGAGTAATAACATTGTAAAAAAGCTGTTAGCGCAATCCCTACGGAATTAAAATGTGAAACACGAGATAACTGTTTTCGCTGTCGACCATGGACTGCGACGCTACTTTTCGCTGTCGGTCAAGGTCTGTGACGGTATTCCTTAGTTGTGGTGTCGGGGATGGTCTGTGGCGGGAGGCGGGGGGAGTGGATCCAAATTTCTACCCCTAAATACTTCAACACTCTCTTTCAGATCGTGTTTCACAAAAAATACAGTGACACAACTCTTAGCTTATATGAATATGTGAGTTCCACATTTTAGCCCTAAAAGGACTGCGCTGACAAACTCTTTTCTTTTTCACAAATATTGACTATTCTATACAGAAGTTATTCCCTTATCCTTTACGGGGGAAGATTTCAATTTGTCACGTATTCTTTTGCTAGCTTTCATAACAAATTTTATAGAGTGATCGTACTCGATATTTTTGACATGTGTTATTTTAAAACATCACATTATCAATTACAAACATTTCGTAATGAATTTTACAGGGTTGTCGTACTATACTTTACTGAAGAAATATGAGTGATAATAGACACGAGCAAGACGATTGATTACGACAACCCTGAACTTTATACATATAACCCCAACATGTGATGCTTTTATCGAACAATAATCGTGAATGGACGGTTATGTCTTCTCTATAAAATTAGTTATATTAGCCTTGGTTTGACACCCCTACATCCTTTGAAATATATCGTGAGAATTTCTATTTTAGCTGTTACGACAGCTGTGTACGATTCGTTATGAAGTCCTTGTGATTTTTGTATGCAAATGAAACTCATCTAACGCATACTTCATTACGAAACCCTTGTTGCTTGGTTGCCACAATCTGCAACTGTGACAATACTCCCGTTGTTTTAGCCATTGCTACTTTCTGTCTTGCGAAAGTCCTGACTTTTACTATATTAACAACTCGTCACGTAATGAGTTGAAACGTTCTTCGTTACGGATTACTTTCATTTACCTGTTTCTGCTGTGAGCTGTTTTAGTCAGAAAATAGATTGAGTGACTACAGGCATAGTTTGATGCAATGAAAAAAGGGATTTTTTTTGTCCTATAGTTAAAATTTAATGTTATAAACTTTATCTAACTCAATAATGATGATGATTAGAAGCAAAAGAGTGATAATAATCTTTTTCATTAATATTTTCGATTTTTTTTTACCAATTGTACATAGTGGTTAGCTATTTTACGTTCTTCTAAACTGATATCGATGTTTTTTGTATTTGATTTGTGTAGGATGGACTTGTAATAATAATAATCAAATCTCTTCTTTGTTCCATCGAAGAAAAATTATACATTTCTTTTGCGGTTTTAGATCTGTGTTAGCAACAGACAATATGCTAAATAAGACTACAGCAGAAAAACCTTTATCATGGTTAGAACGAATAGAAAAATCTAATGAATTTTTATCGCGCACTTGTCGTATTTATAATCATTTGTCACGACAAGGTGAAGAGAATAGTGTATGCCCATGTGGTCGTCTAATTCGTCGACATAGTTATGAAGGTTATTCTATGCAACCTAACAATGAATTAGCATCTACAGATCTTGAATACGATGAAGCTTATTCAGCACAGATACGATTGAATGTATGGGGCATTTACCATAGTGGTTGTAAATATCTTCGTTGCGATAATAATACAAATATAAAACATATATATAATCTTATTGTTGCTGATTGTGGTGGTAGAAAACCTCCATTTATAATTAGTGTGTATGGCGGAGCAAAATATTTTAGTTTAACTGATCGACTTGAAAAGGAATTTATGCGTGGAATCGTTCATACAGCAACAAGAGCTGATGCATGGATTTTAACAGCAGGAATTAATAATGGCGTTTCAAAATTAGTTGGTGAAGGTATTTCACAATATCGTCTACTTACAGAATATTCCAAAGAAGTTATTTGCATTGGTTTAACAATGTGGGGCTCTGTTGGTGAACAAACACGTTTAGAATTACGAAAAAATTCAGCAAATCGAATTGGACTTAGTGGCATTGTTTCTGTTTATTCTTCGTATACACCAAATCGAGATAATCCATTTAATTGGTTATCAAAGCAAACATTAGGAAATACTATTGAAGATACTAAAGATATGCTGGAAGGAAATCATACACATTGTATTCTATTTGATAATGGTCGAATGTATGATTATCTCACTGATAAACAACGATCACAATTCGTTACGATTGCTTGTAATGATCAAGAAAAGCCTTGTAAGTTGTAAAAAATAGTAAATATCGATCATTAATGAATTTACTTACGTACAGGCTATAGTGTGACGATTATTGTTGAAGGAGGATCAGGAACATTAGAGATATTAGAAAATGATATTCAGAATGAACGACCTATTGTGCTCATTCAAGTATATAAAAATCCATTCATTTTTTTGTAAAAAAAACAATGATGAAACATAATTTGGCTATATAGGGCAGTGGTCGCATGGCAGATGTTATTGCAAATGTACTTGAATTAACTACTAATGTTAGTCAAAATCAACAACGGTTGGTTCTTTATCATCAAATTCTACTTCTTCTTTGTTTTGTTCATTGTCATCTGATTTAGAGAACCAACTGCAATGGAAATTGAAAACGCATACCTCGATAAATTTCCTAACGTACCATCAAGTACATTATCAGATCAAGTAAAACGTATTACTAAATTATTGAAAGTCGAAAAACGATGTTTTCTTAATGTTTTTCGACTTGATCGTGACACTAACATAGGAGAAAGTATTTTTAAAGCTATTTTTAAAGGTAAAACATTGATTAATATTTATCTCAATTTTACTCAATTTAAATTTAGTGATTAATTATAAAAAGCAACAAAATCGGTCTGATAATATATCACAAGCTTATAATTGGAAATTAATAAATTTAGCGCTACAATGGAATTATCTCGATGGCGCTAAACAGATTCTTGAATCACGACTATATATCGATAAACAAGAACAACAAACAATAGTTCAAGTAAAATTTCTCTGTATCTCACATGACAAATGTTCTTGCAATATTACTTAGGATATTGGGAAAACAAGAAGACTTTTTGAAGAATCTCTTAAATTGAATCGACCTGAATTTATTGATTATCTTCTTCGTGCAGGTTTTGATCCACGTAATTTATCACGTTCATTTGATCCTGATCATTGTCAAAACGTCATTATGAAGTTATATAAAATAAGACTTAATTCAAAAACTGAGGTGATTTGCTTAGTTTAATTGTATTATCGTTATAGATTATATTTATTTAGAACAATTCTCGTCGTGTTAGTCCAATGTTTGGCGCATCAACTCCAAACTCATTTCTGAATCTAAATGAAAAATTAGAAAAATTCTTAGGCTGTTCCGTTTATCCAATCTATTCTCCTAAGATTCGGAATATATTCACTCACATTCCTTTTGATATACCTGATCAATCACGATCTCGTAGTTTATCTAATACAGATCAAAAGAATAGTCAAATTGAATCATCTATAACTGTGGCAGAACGATTAGGACAGATATGGTTGTATAGTCCAGAAAAAGAAATTATTTATAGTGAACAAGAAATGCTTCGTGATTTATTTCTATGGTCTATATTTATGGACTTACCACAAATGGCTAAAGTTTTACTTGCTCATTTGAGAGCACGTATATGTGGAGCCCTTATTGCATCAGCTATTTTTAAACGATATGCTAAAAAAGCACCAAATATTGATCTTACACAAAAATTTCACAAACAAGCGTATGATTTTGAATTTTATGCAGCGAGATGTGTTGATCAATGTTATGATTATAATGAACGAACTGCTTGTGAATTGCTCTTACGAGAAATACCACTTTTTGGAAAAATAACATGCATGCAAGTGAGTGACATTAGTTTCCATTGATGGGAAAATACATTGAACATTTCTGAGTTAGGTAGCCATTTCAAGTGAAAGTACACAGTTTTTAGAAACTGCATGTTTTGATCACGCACTCAATCAAGTATGGTACAATAAATTAGCTTTATCCAATCATAGTGTACAATCGAAACCAGCTCTTATTGCATCATTATTTTTTGGTGGTTTGCCTGCACCTAAGATATTACAATATCGCACAGAAGAAAATCGACCTGGCAATGTTCGTTTGTTTACAAGAATTACCATATTTTTAAAAAAGATATCTTCTTACTTTTTTAGGATAATAAAACAAATTTTAGGTGAGTTTCAGTACTTATTGGTATCCATATGTATCAGAAATAGTGAGAAATAGCTGATACTGATAGTATGATAAAGAAGATCATTTTATATCTACATATAATGGTTTTGTTTATAAATGAACAAAAAAATCTTTTACTTGCTCTTTTGAAACTTAAATGCTTCTATACTTTTCATTCATTTTCGTCAAATATAGTTTGTCTTCCCGAGGAATCGATTATTATATTGAGAAAAAACCAAGCGATTCTTCAAAAATGTCAACATATGCGAGAATGGTTTTATATTTTCATCGAAGTCCAATAGCCCGAATGTGTTATCATTTTGTAAGTTATATATTTCATTGTTATTTATAATTATTTTGTATATTTGATAAAATATAGATTAGTTATATATTCTTTCTTCTGGTCTTCAGTTATATGATGCTCTATCATTTTGCTTTGCCTTCTGAAGTAAATCAACTACATTGGACAGAATGGTATGTTATTATAACAATTTCAACTATGTTAATTGAAGAAATTCGAAGAGTAAATATTAGATTTGTGCTTGTGATTGATGAAAATAAAGGCTTCCTTTCATTTAGCGGCACTTTGACTATGGTAAAATAATGCGCGGAAAATGGAGATTTACAAAACCCAGTATTTTGACAGTGTTCACCATCATCTTTTACTTTGCACTTTACATTCTTTTTTACCTGGGTATTGGTCTTCGATATGGTTCGGATAACAATATTATTCTTCTTACTGTAGCAAGGTTTATTACACAATAAAGAGTTATATCCGAATAATTTTTCGAAAATTTAGAATTTTATTGGCTTTTGATCTTGAGCTATGGTATTTACGTTCATTTAAATTTGTGATTGCTCTTAAATTTCTTGGTCCAAAACTTTTTATGCTTAAAAATATGGTAACATAATTTTATTCGAAATCATATCATCTGAAAATAAGATCCGATTTTAGTTAAGAGATTTGTTTGCTTTCGTTTACATGATCTTTATAGCTATTGCTGCTTATGGTGTTGTTTCTCGTGCTTTGGTTCTTCATAAACAAGTACCCTTTGATGGACGTGGTATTTTTGGAGAAATATTCTATCCTCCATATTGGTTTATTCATGGAGAAATATCCGATAAAGATATGCTTGATAGTAAATCAATTTAATAAAATCTTTTTTCCTCAAAAAAAACTTTATTTTTATTAATATTTTTCAGATCTAATTGAAAATAATACGTCAACTGTTATAGCTGAAGCAACAGCAACCCATATTATTTTAGCGCTTCATATGCTTTTTATCAATATTTTACTTCTTAATTTATTAATTGCGGTTTTTGCGTAAGTGAAAACAATATTCCTTTTTAAATCGTACTTTAATTATTTGTCGTTTTAAAGAGATACTATCGGTAAAGTTCAACAGAACACAGAATTCTATTGGCGATACCAACGTTATTCATTTGTTCAAGAATATTTTGAACAACCCTCATTGGCTTATCCCCCATTGATTATCATTCCACATTTATGTCTGCTTATCTATTTTATTTATAAAATAATTAAGAAGAAATGCATTAAAAAAAATAAAGTTAATGATATAAATAATCTCGAAGAAAATATTCAACAGGATGCGACAAATATATTACCCATATTTAGTAAGATTATTTATATTCAGCAAAAATACAATTCATTCTTTTTTTTTTACTTAGAATTAATTCCAGTTGATAGTCAATCATTAGATGAATATTGGCATCTGTTTGAAAATACTGCAACACTTAGTTATGCACGTTCAATATTAGAAAAGAAAAAACAATCTAGCGGATTCAGTGGAAATAGAGATCTTATTGACACATTTGATGAACAAAAAATACTATCAACAAATCTTGAGTATAATCAAAAATATCATTTTCTCTTTGTTTTAATGAAAAACAATATTTTTAGTCTTTCATCACCTAATATCGATGAGAATAGATCATTAACTATAGATAAACAAAATACAATTGATTATTTAAAAGAAGAATTATCTAATGTTCGATCAATATTAACTGATGTTCAAACACAACTTAGTCAGGTTAAATCGAATTGAAAATTTTCTCGTAACATCTCTTTATTTCTCATATATTTAGAGAAATGCTACTGTTGAAAATCTACGCATAACAATTGTACAGGTGAGCAAAAATAAGACATGAAAATAATAGTAATCTCCTTTGTGTAATGTAAGATGGCTGAATCAATGAAATGGATAATGGATGCAATGACACGAGTGAAAATGTCGAAAAAAAAACAACCAATAATGGACATCGGTTCTTCTCAAGTAGTTACCAATATGGATGTCTCCACTCAAACATAATTTACTCGAACTTTACACCTTTTTTTACGTTTAATGAATTATTATAACATTGATTCTGCGATAATCTTATTTTCTATGAAAGAGTCATCTGTTTTCTCAATCTTTACAATTTGTATGAAAATATTTCTACTATTGTTCATTTTTTGAATAAATATTGATAAAAACAAAATAGAGAGCTGCGATTTTCATCGTTGGAAAGAGCAGATGAAGACGCATCGAATTATATATTGAAAGACTTTTCTAATGGTATTACATACAACGGCAAGAAAAAGAGCATGTTCCTCAAGAATACGATCTCAATTTATCGATTTTCAGGAGTGTGCTAGAATTGTCAAATGAAGAGCTGCAAAATACCATCAAAAGGCTCTAATCTTAACTCCTACCAATAAGATATTTTAGCCATTAGAATGCAATTCATCACCCATTTTTTCCACAAAATAGTTGAAAAATCACTTTTTTAACATAGGAGAAAACCGTAATTCTTTGAAAATGTTTGACTAAAACCTTTACAGAAGTCGTTAGCAAAATCTTTTCGTATACGATTCGATGCATCTTCGTCTGCTCTTTCCAATGGTAAAAGCCGCAGATCTCTATCTTGTTCCTATCAAAAGTTATTCAAAAAATGGTCACGGTCATTTAATTCTGAAATGGACAATAATTCCATTGATTTGGTTTAAAAATTTCTTATAAAATATGAAAAACAAACAAAGGCTTTTTTTAAAACATTCATACCATTGGATATAATAGTCTCTAGTCTTGCAAAAAAAGTCTTAAAACACCTATTTAATCCTTTGAGTACGGGTGACACGAATTCGCGTCCTGAGCTTTCGAGATCTGAATAACTTTAAAAAAAAACATGATCTGTTAATTATATAATGATATGAATTGTATGGAGATTTATGCTTAGGATGTTTGTACGTTAAGATTATCTATACTTACTCATGATTATTGACTGTTTCTTAATTCTTTCAGCACCCTGAACGGCTCATTTGACAATTTAATCTTATCAGATCTTATCGAATCCTGGAGGAGCCGCTTGAAATTCTGTAAGTTCCTACAAGAATCTCGTCAGAATCTAATAGCTGAAATTCCTGTAGAATCCGACTGTTATATTAGTCGAATGTCCGCCGAATTCCAACACTGAAAACCTGCTAATGGTTCCATTACCTAGATTCCCATCGGGTTATATAGAACTCACCGGATCCAAATCGAGTTTGTTTACTTGAGCAGAGAATTACTTTTATATAGAAAAAATTTAGACTATATAAAAATAATCCTGTACTCAAAGAGTTAATAGTGTGGATGTAATAAATTAGATAGTAACTCTATTAAAAGATAGCGATGTGTACATAATCTAAGTAATTATGAAAGAGAAGTGACAGACTTATGCTGACACCTTGAGTGAGTTTCTTTTCTTTTGCTTCTACTTGTAGTTCATGTGTTTTATTTTATTAAATAAACATAATTTAAATAAAGATTTTGGAAAAAGAATGTAAATGTAGATGACTATTAAACAAACACTTACCTACATCCTCAACATGAGATATTCATACAGTAATGGATCAAAGATAAACGATATTATGTTTTATTATTAGTTTTCCTCCTTGTATTGTACTATTATACGAAATCTTATCATTTCATTCTCGTTTTTGAATATCTAACCATTTGATTTGTTGATTAACAATGGCACATACATCAATGGGGAAAAGGCAAGATTGCATACTTCAGAAATACAGAGAAGAACATCTTTTCTTCGTCATTTTATCCTAAAGACGACAAACCTAATCTTTATATTATCATAATCAATCAGAGGTATCTTTTTCAAAGTCTTATTTCTTTTAAAAAAGAAGTGCTGACGGAATAACAATTGTATTCAATTATGGACTTAAAACTGATTATATATTGATGAATATTTTAATGTATTTTTCAGAAAAATATGAGAATTTATGTAGATCAATGATTAGTAAATAAAAGTATGAAAAGAACTTTGAATATATATGGTTCAAATTTTAATCAGCATCAATACTCGAACAATAGGTAACAGCATAATTCAAACGTTCGTACATAATTTCTGTTGTTGAATATGCTGGTAGATCAAGACCAAAACTACATGTATGTGATCCTAAAATCAGCAAGAAAATAAAAAGATTCGATCTGACTGTATACAAAAATAGATATGTATATTTACCTGGAAGGACTCGATCGGTTTCATCGTTCGATGTATAATATGAATTGATATAAAACTTTGATGTAAAATCTTCATCTCGTGTTGGTAATGTACTTCTTCCCCAGACAAAGATCAAAAATGATTTTTTCTGTTCTTCATTGAACATATCATTGAGAACGGTCCAAAATCGTTGAATATGTGGAGAATTTTCCTGAAGATCACCAGCATAATATGTATTTCTTTTCAAAAGATCAATATCGATTTGACCTTTGCCACATACAGCTCGTTCAAGTTCTTCAGCAGTATATAAACCTAAATAATATGATGGAACAGTACTATATAAACCTTGTCGAATAAAATTAATCTGTCGAGAAAATTCATTTAAACGATAGTCACGATATTGTTGACAATAATCTTTTAAATTAGTTGCTGTAATTGGAATATCTTTTCCACCAGGAACAAGTTCATACGTTTGTCCAGCTGAACTAATAACATCAAATCGAAGTTCACTCATAATACTACTAAAAACAAAATCGATTTCTATATCAGCATCAATCAATTGACTTTGTTCAATTTGCATTTCCATTTCTTTAATGATTTTAAAACTCTGCATATCGATAGTTTTGATATCTTCGAGGGTGATTGGTTCTTGGATAAGTTGTTTCCAAAGTAGAGTAGGAAATTTGAAATCTAAATAATATTTTTGACGTATAGCCATGCCCATTAATTGCCCAACAAATCTATATTGATTTCGTATTACATTCGGAATAGATTCTTTTGGTGAAAAGGCATTTGGAATCCATCGATCTTGATTTGCACCAGTCTTAGTTCGTCCATTTGGACATAAAATAAATAATGAGAGTCGAGTACTACATATATCTGAACACATACACGTGATTGAATCTCGATACGGTCCACCAGCATCAATACTATTCATCCCAACATAGACTGCATGCCAGAGACGTTCTTCTTCTCGTCGAAATATGCTCGAAGCATTCTTGAATAATTGTTCAAATGCTTGATTGAACATTGTATTTTCACCGTTTTCACCTGGTTGACTAGCTTTCAATGTATCGAATTTTACTGATGGTGTAAGGTAATCATTGGTAATTGTGGTCTGTTCTAGAGATTCTCCTAATAGTTTATATTTCGTTTTATGTAACAAATAGATTTTCGCTTTACGAAATTTATCCATTAGAATACTGTAACCGAATGGTAAACTTACATCGACAGTTGGCAATACTTCTTCGATCAATGCATTCAATTGATAGAAAAATTTAGCACGCATTCGTACATAATTACCGGGAATGTTGGAAAGTGATGGATATTCTTTATAGATTTCTGCAGTTGATTCCAATTCTGTAGGTAGTGAATTGATGAATTCATCGAACGAATCATCAGACGATAATTTCTTATTCATCAAACTCAAAACTTGTAGATCAGTTATTGCATTGAAATGATCCTTCATTCGATCAAGTTCTTCACTCGTATAACTTGAATTTGCAAGAAATGATTCAGGCCATGGCGTTTGTTTAGTAGTATCATTCAAGATATTGATTATATCAATTACTGTAAACAGATTACGAACAACTTCTAGACAATCATTTAACGTCGAATCCGATGGTTGTTTCAATGATAATAGATAAACTATATCCATGACACTTATATACAATCTTTTGATAGTTTGATCACTTGTTGATGCTACTTGAGTTGATAGTTCCATGAATAATCGAAGAAGAAATTGCAGAATTTCTTTATTAAGAGGAATATTATTACTTGTTTGAATTAAACTAAAGAAAAAAAAGGAACGAAGAATGTCAACTTCATTTTGTTAAATTGAAACTGACCTGGTAAATAGACGAAGAATGCAAATTTTTGCTTGATGTGTTGGAATTAAGAGGAATAGATCGAAGAGAAGATTGATTAATAGTTCCGAAAAGAAAATAGAAATACTAGTTTCAATTTCATTTTGATTCAATTGTGATTGATCAGTGATAATTTCGGAGAATAGATTGATAATTTTCAGAAGAAAATCTATATTAGATTCTTGCAATAACATTTGTTCATTGATAGTAACTGATTCATTTGCCAAATTTTTCATTAATAAAGATGGATTTTCAAGAAATCGAATTGTTTGAACAATAAAATCCTTTTGTAATTCATAGAGAAATGGAGCATGTTTTTCAAGTTGATTATTTATATTAGTTTGCTTTGATAATTGTTTTATTTCATGTTTGAGAATAAACTTAATAATTGAACTCATTCGATCACTAGGTGGATTAACTCGTGTACTCGAATACGAAGAATGATAATCTAATAATTGAATAAGTTTGAGAATAAATGTATAATCACCAAATTTTTCCCATGGAAATAAACTTGATTGATCATTCGACCAAATTTCTAACATATTCAGAATAGCTTCACGTGTATATATTGTTATAAGTCCATGTTCACAAGCAAGACGTGAACTAAGATATTGTTTTTGCGTTAATGTTTCATGTGAATAATGTAGAGATTTCTTCTTTCGTTTTGATTGACTACCAATCTTGTCATTTTGTTCTGATTTAGTTAAATCAAAAAGTTGATAAACTGAATTGTTATCATTGTATGTCTTTGATTTGTCTTGCATCCATTTATTGACACTACCTTTAATGCCTAATCGACCAACAGTTTGATAAAACCATGTCAATCCTTCTTTATTATCGTTGTCTACAGTTGCTATTTGTAAATCATTCCAACAATTTAATATCAGTTCACTGATTACAGCTAGATCGTCATTCATAATCAGAATATTTAACTTTTCTCTATCAATCGATGGTCCTAATTTCGATAAAATATCTAAAATACGTGTTCGTTGATTCTCCTTCTCTTTCTCCATCAATTCTTCTTTATGTTCACGAATGAGTGCATCGAGTTGTTGAAGATTTCTTGTATGATAATGTTTCATCATCGATTGAATCCATGATTCCTTATATCCAATTGCTATTAGACTCGATGTAAGCATTTGTAAGGATGGTGCAATATATGTGTCTAAAGTACAGTCTGGTGATTTCATGTACTCATCGATTTCAGCTGTTGTAATCGGTTGATTTCGAAATGTAATCGATTTACATTGAATTCGAAGTGTCTCTTCACTAGTAGTATTCTTGTTCAGATCGAGTTCTCGGAATAGATCGATATGAGTAACTGTTGATTGAATTGATTCATAATCAACATTAACATCAAGTATTAAGGTACCATTTTGATAAATTTTAATCATTTTTTCTTCGATACATATTAATAAACGAATATATTCGTTCAAGATCATCATTGTTTCACTTGTTTTTGTCGTATCTCCATTGAAGAGACAAAGATGACCGGTATGTGTGAGACTGATACCTAATTCAGGAGTAAATGTTACTAGTGTGAGTTGTTCATTGTCGATAGGAAATTTCGGAATAGAAATATCAAGAATTAGTGTAAATCGAGACAAATGTTGGTTGGATGTGTCTAAAACAAGATAAGTATTGTTACCAAATAATTGAATAGATGATTCGTCATATGTAAAATATTTTTTTCCATCAATATCATTTTGTTTTTTCTTATCTAACCATCGATTCTGCACAAATGATTCCTTAAATGGAAGAAGTAATTTATTGGAAAATATTGTTTGATCTTTTGAAAATAGAAATGTATTGGCTTGTTGATGATATTCTTTTTGTTCGTGATAATCAATAGCTACATAGAAGAGACCATAAGTAAATAGACGTCGAATATGATCTTCGGATAGAGCATATTTCCATAGACCAACATTTCGAATTTGAACATTTCCATTTGGTAAAAGAAATAATGTTGATATAGTCGTTGTCTTTAAATCTAATCCACTTTGAAATATTCGACATTTGTTATTGATATAGACTTTTGTTTGTTGTTCTTTTTGATAGAAAATAATGGCAATGTGTATTTCATTTATCTCATCATTTTCATTAGATGGTATCGCTATGGATATTATCTCCTTTTCATCCAATTTTAATAGTAGAAGATTTTGTTTGTTCTTCATAATTTCTTCATCATCTGATGTGATCGATGTTAATTTCAGTTCAAAACTAATTGTTATTGATGATTCGAGAGTATTCAATGGAAGAGATAAACCACCAGAATTTTCTGAAATAATCAACCATTGATCATTGAGTGTAAATGTAGTTTTAAGATGTTCTTCATTAATAAAATCTCTTAGAAGAGATTCGGATTTAAAATAATCTTCAACATTATCACCAACAAGATAAGCATTATAGGGATAAGCAACAATTGAATTTTCAATTTGAACTAATTTTGGTGTGAGTAAAGGTTTATATCCAGATGGTAATGGACATTGATTCATATCTTCTGGACTCACGATCAATTCACAATGATTCTTGTTAAAAATATTAATATCGATACTTACACAAGGAAAATAAGTTGTGTTACATCCATATGGTATCATATTACATTTAAGTGTTGATGAACTTGGATGAGATTCATGTGAAAAGGCTGTACCTAAAAATTTTCCATTTAACCAATAGTTTATTCGTGTATTTTCTCCATCAATTTCAATTCCACAACCACATACATCGTTTTCTTTCCATCTAATATCTTCTGATGGAAATTGATAAGTGCCATCATGAAAGAGACAATGTCTTGATCCATCATAACACCAAGAATAGATATCATCACCGACTCCACGTCCTTCAGTTGTTTCAGGCTTGAATCCAGCCGTTGCCCAACCGATTTGAATAATATCACTGGTTGTTAATTTCACACAATAATACCATTTACCTTCATTGAGTTCAAGATTCTCAAAAGTAAATGTCGGAAAACTACCTTTAATATAACTCGAATCACCATTGATTCGTCCATAAAATCGATGTTTATCTCCACATTCCTCAAATACTGGAGCTTCGACAATATCACGTGGTATGGATACAATTGATATATCATCACTTCCAATTCTTCCCTGTTTGTAAAATTCAATTTCAGCTTTGGATGCATTCACTTTCCATCCACCATATTTCGATGTACGTGTAGATAATGTATCAATAATTGATTGATCACGATTTATTACGATATCATTCCAGTTGATATACAATGAATCTTCTATAGCAGATGTAGATAATACATTTTGAAATGTTTCATTCTCTACGATTGTTTTCGAATGATCACGTCGATTTAAACTTAAATAGTATTGTTCTAGATGTTCTCTATTAAATAATCTTAAATCATTTGGTAATAAATGTTTATTTCCTAGAGCTAATTGAGCCATGATAGATGCATAAGGTTTTTGCATGAAGATTTCAACAAGACTTTTATCGTTTAATAATCGATAGAAGACCATAATAGCATAACGTTGTAATTGAATTAATGTGAAAGATGTTGAAGTTGAAGTGTTTAGTTGTAATAGATATCCTAACATATCAAGAAATGCATGAAAAGTAACAATTGAATCATTTTTATTGGATATTGTAAATAAATTCGGTGGTAAGACCTCGATATTCATGTAGAGTTTATTGACGGAAAACCAATGTGAATTATCAGGTTGATTATATTCAACAAGATATGTCTTGGAATTGGCACTATCTTGATCAAAAGCAACTGTATCAGTTTCAGTAATTAAACCTAATTCGAATTCATCAATATCTTCATCATCTTTATAAATCCTTACGATTGAACCTAAGCCATACGGTTGAATATATCCACCTAATATACGCATTGCTGCAATAAAATAATTTAATTCATTTTTATTACTCTTTTCAAGTAATTCTTGATTCGTTGGTATTGATGTAATAGAATTGAATATTTTTTCTATTGCAATTGATTGCCAAGTAGATTTGATTGACATTATTGTTCGATAAATGTAGATCCATTCGGTGATAATTTCTACTGAGATTTTCTTATTATTATCATTATTAACAATTGATATAAAGATTTCATTGAATAGATCTTTCATCATTATTGTTGTTTGTCCATTTATTTTTTCTGGTAGAAAGCAAATTATATCACGTAAAATTTTCATGGTTAATAATTGTGTACTTTGATGGTGACTATGATGATAAATATCGAGTAATTCTTCAATATATTCAATTGTAGCACAAAATAATCGAATATGCTCATATAAATGAACACATCGAAGTAGAAGAACTAAGAATTGATTCATGCTCAATTCGATATCTGAGATCGTCATTGTCTGATCATTCATTACAGTCGTTGCTTGTTTAATAAACCATCTAAAAGAAGTATTCCTAAGAGAATTCGTATTTTCTTCTTTTGAATCAACAGGTTGTTCTTCAGCAGCAATAGACAAAACTTGTTTCAATTGTTTTAATTCTTTCAATTGACGAAATATAATCGATTGAAAGATAAAATCTCGTTGTTGATAAAATAATGGATTTACTGTTCCATGTATTTTTTCTTCTTGAATATTATCACAAAGTTTATAAACAAATAATCTAAACCAAGTATATCCGAATAATTTTGATTTTAATATAAGTAAAGAATTTGTTTTGTCAATAAAATTTATATAAGTTTTACATAATGTTTGAATTAATTGATACCGATCAAGATAATAAAGATCAATAGATCGATAGGATAAATTTAATAGACGAAATATTGGTGATATTAAAATCATTGATTCATCTGTTGTCAATTGTAATTGATGAGAAAGAATTCGATGAATACAAGAATAATAACTATTAGCAATAGCTTCTTTCAATACAATATTCGATGCTTGAATATTTTCTGTATAAGTCCATTCTACTAGATCAATATGTCTTAAATGAGGTAAATAAATAGCAAGAATAGATAATGCTCGATTGTGATCATTGATATTCAAGACTTTTGAAATAAATGTTTCAATAAATCGATAGATAACAAGTCTAGTCATTGCTCGTTCATATTGTCGACAAAGACATTGAAGAAATTCATCAGGTTCATGTTTCTTATCTTCATAAATATAATCATCAATTAAATGACTGAGAATACGTTCGGGATCATGTTCTTGTTCGACAATTCGTTTTTTTGCCATCATCAATTTTTTTAATCGAATACATGCACGCATAGAATTTTTTAATAATCGAATAATATTCTTTGCTTTTGTCCATCGTGATTGTTGACGTTTAAATTGCGGCATTGGATTCTGTTCTAGATTTATTGCGCTAGGTGTACTCGATTCTGTCGTTAATGAATGTTCATCGATAATGGGAATTACATTGTTCTCTTTGACAGATAATAGAAGAAAGAATGCATTATTTTTAATTTGTTTGAGTAATTCTTCACAATTTCCACCTTGTCCTTTTGTCTTCATAAAGATTGTTTGTACACGATTTGCATATTCGAAAATTGATAAAAGTTTATCATGTGGTTTATCATGATTTGGTCGAAGTAATTCCAATTTTGCTAGTTGAATTCGACGATAATGTTTAATATAGACAGCAAATAGAGCTGCACATGCATCATGAACAAAATGTTCAATTGATTTCTGTAAGAAACGTTGTTTATTTTTCATATGAAATTTCATTTTTGAAATTAATTCAGCACCTTGACCTTGATTGTTATAAATTGACATGAGAAATTCATTATCTAATGATGATTGTTGATCCAATTTAAAATGACTATAAATGACTAAATTGGAATTAAATAAATTGATTAAATATGAATTCTTTTCAGTTACCACTGGTTCACATCCATTCATAAATAGAAGTGAATTTAAATTGTTTGAATATTTTATTTCTAATACATCTTTCGGTAAACTAACAATAAGAAAAAAACTCATACGACCTAATAACCATGAAAGAAAATGTAAATGAATTTTGACATAATCATTATTTGTTTTATTTTGTATGATATAATCAGCCAATAATGGTATTAATACGATGAATATCGGTTGAACAGAAAGAAAAGCAATGCCTGTCTCTTGTTCTGTCATTAAATATAGACCAATAAGAATATCATTGAACATATCGGGAACTATCTGGTCGCTGGTAATACAACTATTCAGAATTCGAAGGAGATATTTAACTATAGCAGAAGATGCCACTGGGGGAGGTGATTGATAATCTGTTTTCTTTTCAAATACAGGTCCTAAACGAAAAAGTAATAGTTTATTAAACTTTGATAATATCTCTTTTGCTCGTTCGGATGAGTTGAAATACATATCAATGAATGAATATAAAATTGTTAAGGCTGTACCATCTTCTGATTGGTTTCCGTCTTGTAAGATTAATTCGATCCAACTAAGTAATGTTGTTGTTTTTGATAATTCTAACCATAGATGTTCAATGAGAATTGTATGTTTATTTTCGATAATAAATCGATGAATAAAAGAAAGTTTATCAATAAATGTTGTATTTTTTTCAAAAAGAAAAAGAAGACCTTTTGATGCTTCTTTACAGATGACAATATTTCTGGAATTCTGATTATCTAAACAAGCGAGTTTGAACAAGAATTTAAACCAGTGTGCTAAATCTGTCTCGCTTGCCAATATTTCCAAATCAATATTGTCTTGTGATGAAGGAGAAGATGTTAGAGCATGTTTAATTACAGTATTTGTTGTCAATATATCTTGATCGATCGTCGATTTAAGTGTGCATAAGAACTTTAAATGTGTAGTAAATAATCTTAAACATATAGTTAACATGTAATCAATCGTTGGATTTGATTGTTTTTCAAAGATGATTGTCAATTGTTGAATTAGATAAAATAATTGTTGAAATGTATTATGATCAAATTCGAAAAATAATCTACTATTGATCGATGAATTATTAAATTGTTCATTGGAATGAATTGCATGATAAAAATCAATATGTGCTAAAATGGCTGATGCAAAAAAATGTCCAGTAAATTTTTCTTCATTTAATTCCATTAGTTTAGTTGTAGGAAAAACTCCAATAGATTTTAAATATTCTAATGGAATCGATCTTAGAAGTTTATCTGATTGTTCATCAGATGTATTTGTCGTTTCTAATTCCTTAATTGTATCATCAAGACCATTGTTTAATTGAACGAGAAGATTTCTAGCATCATAAACTTCATTCATTTCAAATAATAATTTACTAATAATTGGTAAAATATCTTTGAATGATTCCTTGGCAATACTAAAACATAAAAGAATTTTTGTTATTTGTTTTTTTATATTTAAATCTTCGCGTAATGATAGATCAGTAATGTAAGTGGTTAATGGTTCTAAAGATTTAGTAAGAGAAGTGCTGTTAATTGAAGATGATAAACATTTCATGGGTAATTCTTCACATAATTGATCGGCTAATGTTAATATCTGTTGAATAATAGTTGGATCATGTTTTTCTGCTGATTTGATAAGAATTAATAGTACGGATGTAACTGATTTTATAGCAAGAGAAGTTAATTGTTGTGTTCGATCTTCACCTCTATGTCCTGGAAGTGGTTTCTTTAAAGCGGATTGTAATTTTTGTTGTTTATCGAGCATGTCTTTAACTTCACTAATCATATTTTGAAAATGATTAGCAAGATCGTTCTTGAAAACATTTTCGAAGAGTATCTGATAGATTTCCAAATTAATTGTTTTATGTTCAGCTGAATTTGTTAATTGTAAAAGATAATTTTGTATTTGTTTTGTATGAAATCTTTCTGAAATTGACGTCGAATTTAGTACATTTAATAATGTCAAAATGTCATCTCGACCACTGCCATTGATAATAGCATCAGATGTCAACTCAGTAGAATCATTTTTAGTAATTGGAATGAATTTTTCATTAAATTGGGATAACTGTTGGCCCATTTTTCTATATGAGAATTATAAAAATAACAATCAGTTGTGTCGATCGTTCGTCACAAAGACACTATGAAAATAATTTTTTTTTCGTTATATTAATAATACGAACAACAATCCTGCTGTATGTTTATAAAGAGCACAAATGGCGCACATGTACATGTATGTTACTATCTTGTTTTTTTTTCTGTTCTGTTAAAAAAAATCCTTGAAAGACATTAGCTTATAATTCTATTCCTATTTATAGAAAAAAGTATTGAATTTGTTGTTATAACAAATATTTATCAGGCTTCTGTGTCGTCGGATGCGATGAAATACGATAGTGACATAAAATGTTTTTTTTTCTTTTTTACTTCAAAAAAATCACGTTAAATTCGATGGTTTAATTCTAATGTGAATATATCTGACATCGACTTGAGATGTATGTTTTACCCATCGGCGGGCCAACAGTAAAATATTTGGTGGGGCAACTGCCCCTCCTTGCCCTGCTGGCGGCCTGCCGATGAGATTGACGAATATGAGTGAATTGCGCTGGCATTGTACGATTTGAAGAAAAAAATCGAAAAAAATAAAAGTGAAGATAAAGCAAAGTTGCATTGTACATTTGAGAGAGCTCTATCAGTTGTGTATAAATCAAATATTTTCCCAACTGCCAGTTTTTTATTTCAGAAAAAAATTGAGTTTTTTAAAAAAACGCGTTGTTTTCAACATATTTTGACATAATAAAATGCATCATTTTGGAAGTATTTTGGCAAAAAAAATCACGAAATGACAGTTTCTATATTGTTATCATATATAAATCGAAAGCTTTTGAAAAGGAGAATCTAACGAGCATATGCAGAATTTTATCGACACATATATATGCATATCTTAAGAGCGAAAAGGTGCGGATGATACCTACACCACCACCCTTGTCCTTTTGTCTTTAGTTTTTTATTTCATTTAGAAAGTCCTTAGAAAGAAAATTTTTACCAAAACATTTCGTCTTCTTAGATCTGTCAAACAGAAAAAGAAAATTTGGATTTGCTTTTAAAATTTAATCTGTGGGGACATTCGGATACCAAAAAAATCTGTCGGGACATTTGGATTTAAAAAAATCTGTCGGGACATTTTTCGAGTAAAATACGATTTTCTCACGAACAGTACGTGCTCAAGAGCTGAAATTTTTACTATAGATTTATCATATAGCCAGCTAAAAAAGATTAAAAAAATCAGGACATTAGCTCTCACAATTACAGAGATATCAAAGAAACGAAATTCAAAATCTGTCGGGACATTTAGCGGAACAACAGTACCCCTACCGTCTTATTTTTAGTTTTTTAACTGATCCATAAGAAGCTTCGAAAAAAAGTTTTTTATGAAAAAATTTCTCGCTCTTTACTCTACCGAACAGTGAAAAAAAATCGGCATTTGCTTTAGAATTGACTTCAGTAGACTGAATTTAATCTGTCGGGACATAAACTGGTCACAGTGTATGTTTAGCTAGTCTTTGTAGAATTTAATCAGAAAATCAAAACCAAAGCTATGATCAATTTATATAATGAGAAAGAGGAAAGTCTTAGCTACAAAATGGTTATAATAAATTATGTTCATCTATTCAAAATGGGGAGACAGTAAGAGTGATTTTCATCCAGGGGTGGGCCCAAAATGCATTCATTTTGACGTTTCTTGCTTGAAACTCCATAGCGACGATAGCCAAAAACCTTGATAGTTTTACGGTAAGTGGGATAGATCCTAAGCAGCATTTTAAAAAAAAAATTATTCAAATCGGTTGAGTAGAAGCTGAGTTATGAGCGTTTTTGTGTTGGAAATGCAATCGTACAATGGCAGCGCAATTCACTCATATGTGCGTATTGTATTTTTCTTCCATATTGAGAATGAGGATTAGTTTGATTCGCGCTTTTTTCTTGAGGATGAGCTTAAAGATTATTCAATAACCATGAAAGAGATGTTCTATATTATTTGTGATAAAACGTAAAATACAACAAAACATACTGTCGGTATTGACATATCTAATGTGTTTAGATGGTATCATTAAATTATGACCTTAAAACATTTCATATCTTAGATAGTCTACTAGTGAGTGAAATGCTCTGAAAATTCAATTCAAAAAGAAAAATCTTCTCGATAAATTAAAGTTTCAAATAACATTCGTATCGCATATGTTCCAAAAACAAAATTTGTTTTTTTACGAAATTTATGTTCAGATGAAAAACTTTTGAGATTTCGTACGATTCGTCTGTTTATCTTTGAAACACATTTGTTCGATTCATAAATTCTTTAAAAGTATTTATAAACCATATACAGATGAATTTTTAATTGCTTTGATTATTGGTTGATAAATGTCGATTAGAGTTATTTTGTTCTGGCATTCCTTCGTGGAATTGACCAAGAGATTATTGACTATAAAACAATAAAGTCGTCAAACATTTCGGGAGATTTCTTTCATGAAAAAATCTTTCCTTTATTACGTATGGATCGTTTTCGAACTTTGAAAATAGCTACTTTTTTTCTGACATCAGTTCTTTCAAAATCGAAAAGTTTCAAATCTTGCTATGTATCTTTTCCACTAAAGTATCAACTCTTAAGAGCCATTATCTGACATCTTCGGATAGGGAGCTATGCTTGAGGTGAACTGACCCGAATTTGTTAAATGGCCTTCGAGTAGATAAACATTAAAAGACAAAAGTCTTTGCAGAGCACAATTTCGAGTGAGTACAAAAAACTGTCAACGCTTCTACATATGCATTTAACTTAACATTGTCATGTTCAGTAATCCCAGGTGAATATTGTCCTGATGCAGCACTCAACAGATAGATTCAATCAGACTGTTTGCTATGTTGTCACTTGATAACAATTGATTATTTGAAGAAGTTATTTGATCTAGCCGAGGGTGGATAGAGTGTATGCTTCTGCTACTTACTCGACATGCAAAAGACCTTGAATCGATGTATTGTGATACGTGTAACTTGGAATTAATTGATTATCGGCTGTTATTGTTGCACCACTATAAGCATAGTTTTCAAAGACTACATCTTGTTTTCTGTTTGGCATTTTGTTAGTTTTTTCGATTAAGCAAGTAACAGGATTCGTAACTGATGTATTTGTTTTTCTATCTGAGAAATATTAAATTGGAAATCTACATATCTCCTTTTCGAAAAAAGATATCTAAACTGACTAAAACACATTTTAAGCAAGCTAGATCATTTTATTCGAGATAATGACAAATGTTGATCGGAATTCATCGAATAATCACGAATGAGAACATCTGCCGTACCTTGAATAGACAATGTTCGTCATCGAATACTACATGATGCAGAGTATAGGCTGCAACGTAAGATATGAATCGAATTCGTAATCTGGTTCCATATCGAATGAACTAGTACAGATTTGGCAACAGATCTTCTAGGAAGTTAAACAACGCTTGTTAGAACTATTCGAAAAAATATAAGAAGGACATTTCATGAGAGCTGTAGATCGATATGCATTGTCCTCAACAATTATCGATTTTTTGTGTTGACCTTCAAATATCATTATATCATGATCACACAATAATGAATGAGGAAAAGAACAAGCCAGAAATTGTTTTATATTACAATAGCACAAAGGATGATGGTGTCAACAGAATGAATCAGATGGTTCAGACACAACTCGATAACATTGATGTATCTCGTCTTTTTGTTATCTGGATATTTTCATGCATAAATTTATTTGTTTTAATTTACTTCATAATTTGTCACTGGAGATCGAAAAGTAAGTATTTAAATCAATTAAATGAAGCTGTTCTTTATGTTAGGATCGTGTATATACAGGTCATGAACAGTACCTATGAGTTTAATTAATTTTCTTTTCATTATTTAGGTCGTTTTTCGATCGAAAATGAAAAATAAGTATGCATGTATATAATTAATCAATATAACGAACAAACGATAGACCGATCAAGTAAAGCATTGATGTGATACGTATGGATATAGGTAAAGAATCTCTATCGAATGTAATCATTGATGCCTACGTCTATTGGAATTAAATTACAATCTTGGTCAATCTCATTCGAATCGACAACGACATACAAGTAGTTAGACTAACTCTTACTCATTTACAATCTGAACCAATTCTCACAACTATTATTACACAGCTTTCGCATATTTGTTCCAGAGAGAGCGACCAAAAAATGATTACTCGCTGTTCATATTGTCAGATGTCCTGCTGTCCTAATCTTCAGTAACTCATTTGTAGTCTCTGATGCGAAATACTTTTTAAGATAAAGAAATTATAAAGGAATTTTTCAGAAATAAAACAAATATAACTAAATATAGTCGCTTTTTTTATTGGTTAATAATCGTGAAACGTGTCAATCGCCACAGCACATACTACTAGCATAACAAATCGTTTACAATGTTGATGGTATCTTCTTTGTCATTTTAGGATCTGTACGAAATTTTTACACAAAACTGAAAGAAGGCTTAGTAATTTTGAGTGAAATTCAAAAGATTCTCGTTGTAAACACAGATCTGATAAAACATCTCTTATATTTTCCAGTATGATCAGGCCGTACGATTGGGGGGGGGGGAGGAGTGCAAGTATTTCGCCCGCTAATTTTTTTCTTATGTATCGGCCTTCAATTTTCTCTTTCAATTTAAACTTGAATGTTGTTTGAAGTTTTCAAAGAGAAAATGAATCATGTGGAAAGGCAATAGAAGCAGGTAAGTACTTTCAACAACATTTCTTGTTTGAAAATTTCTACTCTCAGTTTACAGTATTTTATATCAAGATTGAAAAATATATCCAGTTCTTAGAAAGGACAATGTCCTATTTGTCAAGTAAGCATTCAAGTCAAAAACTTTAAGCGACAGTAGTGCACTCGTCAGAACGTACGATTAGGAGGAGGAAAGGAAGGGGATTTTCTCGTCCTAATTTTTTTTGTGTATTCTGCCTTTCTTCCTGGAAATTTTCGTTGGTTGAGCTTTAATGTTTCTTTATACTTTTCATAAAATAAATGCACCGAAGATATGTAAATGAGAAGATCTTCTCCCTAGTTTAGATAGAGAATCAAGTATTTTCTCTTGTAGACTGATGACCACCTGGTTTATCTATCGAACTACTGACTTAGCCAGAGATAAACTGCCCACCATTCCCTGGTTATCGTCGTTTTCATGGTTATTTCCCAATCTTTTTCGGTTTTATAGCCGATCGATAGGACTAAAAGATGACCTGGAAAAAACAGCGAAAAACTGATGGTAACCAGTCTATGACGGGCGGTTTAATTTAATGATTGAGTAGTTCGAGCAGTATATAGACTTACTTTTTTCAGTTCGTAGCACATGCGGTTCACTAGCCGGTAGACCATTCGGTATGAAATCTATACTGATATAGGATCAGCTGGTCGCCGGTATCGGTTCTCTATACGATACGCTGTCGTTTTTAAATTTATATTGAGCACAGGGTAAACTTGCATTTCTTTCAAGATCACATTTAACTTTGAACATAAAGATTTAGAGCGTAGCCGCCTTCGCTAGCGAAATGAAAAATACAGAATAATCCTTTGTAATTGACACTACAAAAAGAGCGACAAGAAAAATATTTTTACAGCAATAAATGACGAGTTTTTTCCATCCTCTCCTCGTCCTCAGATACTCCCTGCTGGATTTCAGTGGAAAAAATGTTAAAACAGAGAACATTTTCTCTTCAACTTTGGGAGACTTTCTACCTGATTTTTTTCCTTCCTCGAATAAAGTCAAACGAAAGCTCTGGCATTGGCTGCAACGGTCAGAAAAGTGATTGTCTTTGGATGTATATATTGTGATATGCTTATTAATGAGTATTCTCTATTAAAAGAATTTGTCAATTATATAATTCTCCTTCTTCTATTCGTATATAATTTATTTTTATTATATGTTTATAAACGGAATATCTTAAGAAGAGAGAGAGAGAGACATTCGCACTTTAACTTTTTCAAGATAGGAACGTTTCTTGCAGGATTTTACACTAATAAAATTTTCGCTGAAAATCAACTGTGTTATATTTATTATTCCCTATTGATTATCAGAAAAAATAATCTAATTATAATCCAAACTATAACAAAAAAGTCTCTAATAAATGATTTAACAAAAACTAATCTCATATCAAAATCTTTGTATTACAAAATACCAGAGAGCCACCATGATTCCCTTAAGTGGCCAACTGTTCCTGAACAATTAATTATTCAAACAAACAAAAAATTGAAAAGATGCGTTTAACCGCTACAATTGAAGACTGCCATTCTAATCTATTTACGTTCAAAATAAATGAAGATTTTTGCCGTTTTCACGCTCTAAAGATGAAAATTAAATGTGTTTTTTCAAATTCTTGTATGTCTGGATATTATAATTTTGCAGTATAGTATGTGCGTCAACTATAGATGAAAGATGATTCCTTTTTTTTGATTATCAGAAATAAAAAATAAATTGTAAAAATTTACAGCTATTTTTTTTTGCATTCTTCTGTATAGATAAAAGCAGCAAGTTTCCGTTTTGTGTAACACTTACTTTTTGCTAAAATCATGGCAGATGTGCAGTCAGTAGTTTTAACGCATTTAGATGACGTACAAGAAATGTTTTGAAATTTTTTACACAGGATATAAAACAAACTTCTCTGAATAATATTAGTCGTGATTTTTGTTAGTAACAACATTTTATATGAGCTCTTTCTAAAATAAATACAAATATTTCAAGAAAAAGAAAAAATAGAATTCTTCTACATTCTTTATATAATATTCACTGAAAAGTATTAAAGAATTAAGCAATGTTATACATGAGAAATTTTCTTTTTTTCATTCTATTACAAATGACGATTTCTTCACCTCAAATCAATCTTCATCTTACAGATTGGGTAAGTGAGATAAATAAGAATGATAATATTGGTTTTCAACATGATTGTCTTCATGTTGCTGCTTCAAATAAAAAAAATTCTAATCTTGATGAAATTATTTCTTATTGTTTAACTGAATTACCATCAAAATGGAATATTCAAGAAAATAATTTTAATCAAAAATTTACTTTTGATGAACTTTTCAAACAAAATATTACTAGTCAACAATTATACATTTGGTCAGCACCAATGGATGTTATTGAACGTTATCAACTTTATTTAAATCAACCTTTTACATCAAATGAAACACAATTGTTTTACAATTGTACATTACCAAGATTTGGTCCATTATGTCAATATGAATTGGATATTTATGAACATCATTATTCATCATTGAATGAAATCATTTATAACTTTTATCAATATCCTTATGATCCCATAAATTTGACATGTTATATACATTTAAAATGTAATCGTGGTTCGACATTGTCATGTCTTGATTGGACTGAAATATGTAATGGATACATTGATTGTTTAAATAATGGAGTTGATGAAGAAAATTGTTGGCAAATTGAAATTCATCAATGTAAAAAAGATGAATATCGATGTAATAATGGTCTATGTATACATGAAATATTTTTATATGATAATAAAGACACTTTTGAATGTCTTGACCTATCAGATGAACTTGGGAATACAGGTTTAACTCCTGCCTATTTCATTGATGAACCGACATTTGCTCAAGAAGATGTCATATGCTTTGTAGGAACATTCATGTTCCATATGAAATATACAACTTCATGTGTAGATAAACGTAGTGATCTACTTAAGCAGATGATGTTTGTGGACAAACCAAGCTCAATAAATGAAACATGCTGGTTAGCATCGAAATGTCACTTTGAGATCGAATCGTCTAATAATCCAATATGTGATTATGTTTGTCATGATGAACCATGCCAAAAAATAATCAACGAAACTTGTCCAGATATATATTTTTTAACAGATGGAGCATTAGCTTTTGGTCATATCAACTTTATCTACTTTAAGAATACTACTATGGTTGCTGGTAGTCTGCAACCACCTGAATACGTATGTTATAATAATCAACTTTGTGGTGGATTCTATTCCAATAGTTCATTACTAATCTTCAATAATATGACATGTCGCCATCCAGATGATTTTCCATTGAATTTTTTTTACGGTGGAAGACGCTCATGGCAAGATATTTTTATTTACGCTTTGTATCAACAGCTTTATCAATGCAATACAATTATTCATAATTATTCAGCAATTTGTAATAGTTCGACAATGTATCAATGTATTAATTCATCAAAATGTATCTCACTACGTCGCCTTTGTGATGATATAATCGATTGTGATTATAAGGATGATGAACAATGTTCTTTAATCAATGGAACTTGTTCTATAACAACAACATCAGAAAATCTTTTCAAATGTACAAACAATAATATATGTATTTCTTTAAAACGAATCAATAATCTTGAATGTGATTGTGGATATGATGAATATGGATTATGTGCAGATGAAATTACTAATCATGATTATATTAGAAAACATATTTCATTTTCAACAATTTGTGATGGTTATACAGAACTATCACCTGTTTTGATTGATGGACAAAATGAAACGGATGAAACTGAATGTGAATATTGGGTATGTAATAATATTTATACAAGATGTAATAGTTTTTGGAATTGTTTTAATGGAGAAGATGAAATTAATTGTGATTTATCATTATTATTAAAATGTCCATTTCATCATCATAAATGTGTCTCATTCGATACATATAAACTTATATGTTTATCTATTGAAAAAATTAATGATGGTAATATTGATTGTCTTGGTGCTACTGATGAACCAAAATTGTGTCGATCGAATGGATATCAATTACAATCGAACAATTTTTATTGTAAGAATGATACCATTCGATCTTGTATACATTCTAATCGTTTATGTGATAATAAAAAGGATTGTGTACAAGGAGATGATGAATATTTTTGTAATCAAACTCAAAATAACAACAAACTTAATTCTGTATGTCGTAATCAGAATAAAATAAATCGAACCGATGTTGAAAAATTTCTTTGTGGACGACTTGATGATACAAAGAAACCACAAATTATAAATTTTACTATTGATAAATCAATACAATCAGTCAAACAAATAACTATTGAAGATAAGAATACATATTCTTCTATTATTTCATCAACTCATCAATATGAACAACGTTGTCATCGTGGTATTCCTATACATATTTGGTTAAATAGTAATAAAAATGTAACTATTAAGTCATGTCTATGTCCACCTAGTTTTTATGGTTCACAATGTCAATATCAAAATCAACGAGTTAGTCTTACCATTAAATTTCAAACATATTCAGATTCTCGACGAACATTATTTTCATTAATTATTTTACTTATTGATGACAGTAATCAACGAATAATTCATTCATATCAACAACTTATTTATCTTTATACTCAACATTGTCGAACTAAATTCAATATTTATTTACTTTATTCAACTCGACCAAAACTTCAAACAAATAATTATTCAATTCATATTGATATTTATGAAAAAATTTCATTTAAATATCGTGGAAGTTTTTTAATACCACTCAACTATAGTTTTCTACCAGTACATCGTAGTGCTGTTCAAATTAATATTCCACGTACAAGTGATAATATCGAACATTGTTTCGATCTCTCATGTGTACATGGTCATTGTATTAGATATATGAATGATTTAAAATATACTAGTTTTTGTCAATGTAATCAAGGATGGTCTGGAAAATACTGTACTATTCAATATAAATGCATATGTTCATCTGATTCATTATGTATTGGTGTTTCATCAAATAATCGATCAATTTGTATTTGTCCAATTAATAAATGGGGTTCTCGATGTCTTCTTCAAAGTACAATTTGTCAATTAAATCAAAATCTATCATGTCAAAATAATGGTCAATGTATATCTATTAATGAAAATATTGTATCTAACAAACAATTCATTTGTAATTGTCAACAAGATTTTAGTGGAGAAAGATGTGAAATAATTGATAATAAAATAATAATATCATTTCACAAAAATATTAGTTTACCAGAAATAATACTTATTCATTTCATTCGAGTGATTGATAATGTTCAACCTGAAAATGGTTCGACATTTAAAACTCTTCCTTTCAATCAAAATTCAGTTATTATTCGATGGTCAAGACCATTTCACATTGCTTTTGTTGAACTTTTCATTAATCAATATTATTTAATAACTGTACAAAAGATTTACAATCAATCGACAACTATTGTTCGTTCAATCAATCCATCGGATCGTTGTAAATATATAAGTGAAGTATTAAATGAAACTATTGTTAAATATCATCTTATTCGTCGAATTAAATATTATCATTTAGCATGTCAAATAGAATCATTATTATCTTGTTTTTATGATGATAATCATTTTTGTTTATGTAATGATCAACATGTGGCAAATTGTTTTGAATTTAATTCTTCAATAAAACATGATTGTTTTGGTGAAAGTAATTGTGAAAATAATGCCCAATGTTTACAAGATAAACCGACTTGTCCTCAAACATCAATATGTGTTTGTCCACCATGTTTTTATGGAAAACGATGTCAATTTAGTTCAACTTTATTTGGTCTTTCACTTGATGCTATTTTAGGTTATTATATTAAACCACATGTCAATATGAAACATCAACCTTCTATTGTTAAAATAAGTGTTGCATTGACAACAATTATAGTTATAGTAGGTCTTATCAATGGTGTTTTATCGTTGATTACTTTTATAAATAAAGAACTACATAAAGTTGGTTGTGGTTTATATTTATTTGGATCATCAATTACTACTTTGTTTACAATAACTATATTAGCATTTAAATTTTTTATACTTATTATTACACAAATGACATACAATATAAATCGATCATTTCTCAGATTTCAATGTCATTCAATTGACTTTTTATTGAGAATTTGTCTTAATATTGATCAATGGTTGAATGCATGCGTTGCGATGGAACGAGCATTTACTGTAATTAAAGGAGTTTATTTTGATAAAAAGAAAAGTAAACAAATAGCTAAATATATTATTGTTGTTCTTATTATTCTGAACATAAGTACAATTATTCATGATCCTATTCATCGACGTCTCTTAGATGATGATGATAGTGATGATGAAAAACGTATTTGGTGCATTATTACTTATTCAGCAAATTTTCAAATATACAATACATTCATTAATATATTTCATTTTTTTTCTCCATTTATCCTCAATGTTATTTCAGCTATCGTGATTATTGTTCTGACTGCTCAACAACGAATATCTATTGAAAGAAATCAAACTTATCGAAGAATATTGCGTGAACAAATTCAACAACATCGTCAATTGCTCATTGCTCCAATTATTTTGATTATTCTTGCAGTTCCACGATTGATTATTTCTTTTGTTTCAGGTTGTATGAAATCAACTAGTAATACATGGTTATTTCTTTTCGGATACTTTATTTCATTTATTCCACCTATGCTTACTTTCATTGTATTTGTTATTCCATCGAAATTATATAAACAAGAATTTCAGAAAACTATCAAACGATATCGACAAATAGTGCGGATCCGGGTCGAGCCTTTCAATGATCGTTTACACTGACGAAAACAGTTGGAAACGGTATATTTCCGATCGTATACGTGCCATGAATGACACATTTGATGTGCCTCGTATTACAGTTGTTACTCGCCACGTTGTATATGATGAAATACTATTATTGTTTACGATATAATCTGTGCCGTAAAACAACCGCTTTTTACGTATATAGCCGTATACATCAACATTTACTGTCGTGTGATAACGTAAATTACCGTATTTTAACGCACAATTAATCATCAACAAAAGAAAAGGATCTTAAAATACTTATTTGAGATTAGTTTCATTGATTTGATTAAAAGCACACTCATACATCTGGTGATGTAGAAGACATGACATAACTTGTATTTGATTATTATCTTTCTATTCGAGCGCTAAACGAAATCTATGTTTAGGATCATTATCATCTTGTGGAAATGATCTTGTAAGACTTTCAGGAAATTGTTCTTCAACAGTAGATAAAGACCAATTGCATAGAGGTCTCACACTGAATCATTTGTCAAGTTTTGATCAAAGGCAATGAGTTGACTGAAATGGTTTCTTGAAAAAGCAGCCTCGTACATGTAGTTTCAGAGATTTCTTAACTGTACGAACGACTTTGACAATATTTAGAAACCGCCAAACTTTTCTTCCGCTTTTCCTAGGTTTAAAAATCTTCTCACCGGTAAAAATCACATTGTCCCAGTTTTAGTTCTTATGTTGTTGTGTCCATATGAATCGTTTCCCACGATGAATTTCATTAAGTAATGGGCTTTTTAAAGAAGATCCATAACTTCCACTACGCTGTCGTAAACGATATCTTACAGTACATGCATTGACAGTAACATCATCCTTCTTTTAAGTTCTGAAAATTTTGTTTAACGTAACATTCGACACATATTTGATAATTTTAATAATTTTTGAACTGGTTTTGTCCAATATAGCATGTGTTCGACCAGTTCGAGATTAATCAGATATATCTTCATTCTTCGATGAACAACCAATCCAATATCTTACAGTCTTGGGAAAACAATTTATATATTTGAAGATGCCTTTATTTGACACTTTGAGATCCAATAGATGAAGTTTGAACGACACGATTTTATAATGTTATAATAAAGAAAGAGACATGTTATTGTCTCGTGAAGTAATGAGACAAAAAATGATCTTCTAATATTCATACATACTTTATAGATCAGTGTTTATTCCGTATAATCGAATTATTTCGATCAGCAAATAAGACAAAAGAGAATCAATATAACTTTTATAAGAAATACACTTCTATCCGATAATAAATTCCATACGAAATATAGTAATTTAAAAATGACATGAAGATGTTCGAGGAAAGGAAGAGCAACTTTTGTCCAGGTGTGTACATCAATAGTTGATAAAACTTAATTCAATACTTCTTTGGTTATGAGGTTCCGGTAATATAAAAATTGAGCATATTATTTTTTATTATTTCTTATATATACAGTCCTCGCAAAAAGTTCAGAGATACTCATGAATGGCTTCCCAAAAAACGCTGAACCATGGTTTTTAGTAAGAAAACTTATCCGGCAATGAATTAACATTTACACTAAACATAAATAACTTTGGCATTACAGCGTTCTCGATTAAAACGCTATATTTCTCTTTACGTTTTTGAGTTTTTCAAGTATTTTCTCTAGAGCATTGTACGCAATAGTCATTTTTAGATCGATTTGTTATAGTCTCTCTGAATTCTGACTATGGATGTTATTTTCCACAGGGGTGATCGTAGCAGTAATATGATCACAGTTTTTTCTTATAAAGTTTAATGAATCTTGATGAAATTCGTACCGTAGATAATACATGCAAGGACTAGATAATGATTGATAGCTTGGTCCATGATGATATTTTATTCTTGAATTATAAGGATGCATATCATAACTCCTTCCAAACTCGATCTATAAAGGTCAGATTAGTGTCTTTAATTTGCATATATCATCTGGTAGATGGGGTGTTGGGTAATTTTTGTTTTTTTTCTTGAAAAAAAGAAGGGTATTTGTAAAACGAGCGAAGACCCACGAAGATTCACGAAGACTCCCAAATCGAAAACTAATACCACCAGTAGATAGAGCTCGTCGAGCTGATTCTACGAAGACCCACGAAGACCCAGAATGGCTAACTGTTAAAAAAATTTGCTGATAAAAATCATTTTTTCAAATCCACGATGATCCACGAAGAGCCACGAAGAGCCACGAAGAGCCACGAAGACCCAAAATGATCTAGAAAGACCCCACGAAGACCCATATCTTTCACTACTAGACAGCCTGATTAGATTTAAGTAGGTATCCGAAATATTAGCCTCTTATATGCTACGACATGCGAATGAGAAAGACTGTATTTTTCCCTTCTGTATATGATGTATTTGAATGGATCCGACCGCATTTTTGAAGTTCTTTGAATAGAAAAACACAATACAGGGTTTTGTAGAGCTCGTCGTGGCACATCAAATGGTATATAGAAAAATAAATCTTCATCGTACTTTGGTGATGGGAGGGTACAAACACTAGTTACAACCCCTGATGGCTATTATGTGGTAGTTACTGATAATATGGTCTTTAGGATGTTTCAAGATAACCTTATAAAATTTCTTTTTAGAATTTTTTTAAAGACACTCTTAGGTGTTCTTTCGTTTCCTATATTCCCTAGTTTTTTTCTCGAATTCTTCATACATAGAAATCGTTTCCTTTCCATAGATCAAGGCTAATTATTGAATATAAGACATTCAGTCTACTGAATCGTGTACCTCAGAAGAAGCGAGCATCAACGCAATTTTTCTCAGAAATTGCCCACTGAATAGCTCTACATTTTTCATAAATCAATTCCTCTGGAACAGCAGAACTATAGTGGCATCCTACTAAATTGTCGTCTAGAAAGGCTTATTTTTCTATTCTACAATACTAATATATCAACGATATCCTAGCAATATTGCACAATATTTAGAGAAATTTTTATTCGCGGAGGATCAGTACTAAGTGTCTGATCAATTTATACGAACAACATTTTTGAAAACGAAAATTTGTTTTTCTCGAATTTTAGATCCTGGAGGGGGGTACGGGGATAGCCGCGATATGAGAAAATTCGACTTTTCTGATAAACCTCGAACGTTTATAGATTCTGATAACGCTTCATACACAAATAAGTTCTAGATACATATACACAAATTTTGTAAAGGGATCAATGAAAAAACAAACTTTCTTATTATATAGCTTATTCCCGTACCCCCCTTCAGGTTCTAAAATTCGAGAAAAAAACTAGGGAATATAGGAAACGAAAGAACACCTAAGAGTGTCTTTAAAAAAATTCTAAAAAGAAATTTTATAAGGTTATCTTGAAGCATCCTAAAGACCATATTATCAGTAACTACCACATAATAGCCATCAGGGGTTGTAACTAGTGTTTGTACCCTCCCATCACCAAAGTACGATGAAGATTTATTTTTCTATATACCATTTGATGTGCCATGACGAGCTCTACAAAACCCTGTATTGTGTTTTTCTATTCAAAGAACTTCAAAAATGCGGTCGGATCCATTCAAATACATCATATACAGAAGGGAAAAATACAGTCTTTCTCATTCGCATGCCGTAGCATATAAGAGGCTAATATTTCGGATACCTACTTAAATCAAATCAGGCTGTCTAGTAGTGAAAGATATGGGTCTTCGTGGGGTCTTTCTAGATCATTTTGGGTCTTCGTGGCTCTTCGTGGCTCTTCGTGGATCATCGTGGATTTGAAAAAATGATTTTTATCAGCAAATTTTTTTAACAGTTAGCCATTCTGGGTCTTCGTGGGTCTTCGTAGAATCAGCTCGACGAGCTCTATCTACTGGTGGTATTAGTTTTCGATTTGGGAGTCTTCGTGGATCTTCGTGGGTCTTCGCTCGTTTTACAAATACCCGTTTTAAACCACTGTCTAGACACTGATGGAAAATTAAAAACTTGAGCAAAGTTTTATGTTTTGAAAGACTAGTTGCTGTCCAATATTTATGAATATATGATGAAAGTTTACACTGATAGTGCTCTATCACATAGTACAATATTTGAATGGAATCGTCGTTTTAAAGGCGAATAACTAAATAATAATGATGGGTCCAGATATGGTCGATACGTGGTTGACATTACATTAGAAAATATGAATATCGATGAACTGACTTTAGCCATATATAATTAATCACGAAATGCTATATACTGTAAATATAACATGTGAACAGTATCTGCTATTTATCTAGGTGCGATTCGGCCTTCTTAGATCATCAGTCTTCGAAAAAGTTTGTGACAGTCATGTTATTGACATCTAGATTATTGTCGACGTATGAATATTCATCGTTACAACAATAATCTCATTCAGAAATCGCAGTGAGTGATAGAGAATCGATCACCGTAACCTAACACTATGCATTCATAGATATTAAATTAGACATGGCTTTCTAGAGCAGGAAATTTCATCACTGAGTGATGATCAAAACTTTTGACTTTTGGTCAGTGGCTAGACAGTGGTTTAAAATCTGTTTCCATATTTTCATATATAGGTTTAATTCAACTGAGCTTATGATGTCTATAGATAGAGAACTGTATGAACTACACACAGGCAATAATACAAATATAGCAGCGCTTATTATTGTTTTTTAATAAAACCAGTCCGGAAACTTTTCTAACGCCCTACGTATTGTCAATCGTATTGTTGTTCTCTCGACTGTAGGGAGGGTCATATGAAAAAAAGATAGCTTGTGTGTGGTAGTGTGGCAGGGTCAGAAAAACATCGTCTACAGTATTAATGGGCATTCGTTTTCCACATGTGCTTCCTCTAAGGTTTGACCAAAGGTTTTCGGGGCCAAGGAACCGAATGGTACCATTAATTTTTGGATTTTTTCAAATAATTTATTTTACTAAAAAAAAGACTTTTTTTTAAAAAAATAACGATCTTGTGTTCCCTCGAATGTAAGCAGGGACATATGGAAAAATAGTTTGTGTGTGTGTGTGCTTATGAGTGGCTGGCAAGGTCAAAAGAACACGAGATTAGAAAATTTGACTGCTTTCATATCAATACGCACCGAATTACATTTTTTTTGACGTTGACCTTTCTACCAATCAGGCTCTTTTAGCCCAACAGTCTAGCTAATCAAGCGCTTTTGATATCGGGTTTTCGATGAATCAGATGATATTTACTTTTTCCAGAAAAAATGGAAAAAGTTTTCTCGAAGGGAGAAACGATAGACCCATCGATCCTTTCCCTTCGCCTCCTCCCTCCCCCCAAATCCGCCAGTGAGTTTTTCGAATTACATCTCTAAGGTTGACCACATGGGGACAGACTGAAGATGACATGAAAAATGAAATGTCTACTAATTTCATCTGAGATGGATCGTTTGAGCCATTTTTTTCAAATCTAAACTCAATTGCGGCATACATCTTTTCTGCATTGATGTTTCCAAGCCAATTCGCGAGAAGAAGTAGTAGACAACAGGATGTGATTTTGTCTACAGGACAAATCTCATAAATGAAAATGTATGGTATAAAAATCGAGCTATATTTTTGTTATTTTAGCTACATAATAGAATCATGTATATTAAATACTTCTTGATTTTCTACTTGTTTATACGTTCATGAGTACTAATAGATCAATTATAGTTGTGTGTGTATGTATTAACGTCTGATTATACTGTACTATTTATTGTGGCTGAAGAACTTATTAAGTAGAGTAAACCTGAATACGGGTAATTTCACTCTTCTTACAACTTTCAGGTAAAAGGTGATATTTACTTTAAATTATTGTGTTAAAAGGTATAATTGTTTCTTATCCTCAAAATTTCAAAGAAATTCGCGTCGCTCTCCAGGCATAGGCTTTATATTTCGGTTTTGTAATCATCGTTATTCATAGAAATAATTTTACCTTGTACAGTTGAGGATTAAGTGAGTCGAACCGACGAACGTTACTTGTGATGATTATTGTTTGTAATTTGTATTAGTACTAATAAGATTTAGTTCATAGTAGGTTGTAACTAGAAAAAGCATAGTGTTGAATATGAACTAAACTGACGTGAGGCTCAAAATTAGTAGAAATTTATTCATTATTCTAAACAAACTTTAAGTAATAAACCATCTCAAAACTATTTAGCTGCACTCTTTCCATAAAAAACAATGCAATGTTTCGCCATATTCTTCTATGAAGAAGTTTTTAATTATTACAAAATTGCAGCAATTTTAAAAGGTATAAAAATGATTTATGTTACATTCGACTATCTATCCAAAAAAGATATAAATATTGACATTATTTCATTCGGATCAATTTGATCAAGTGTTTCTTTTTAATTTATTTATTGAATATTTTTCCAGTAAAAATTTTGCCAGAATTATAATAATCATTACAGGTATATTTTATTCAATAAAAAGAAGTGAATAATAATATCACAAAAGAGAAGAAGTTTCTTGGTATGTGGTTGTAATTTTATTGTCTTTTAATTATATAATTTTACGAATAATTTTGTTTAAGTATCACATGTAAATCATATAGACGATCCTAATAGTCATCATAACATAATTTTTTTTTTGTTCTCATTCATTCATACTTGATTTGATAGAGTTGAAATAGTTTTTACAGATATTGTGATAGGAACCATATTTTTAGAAGAAAAATTTCTCAATAAAAATTTAGCTGACGGAAGAACCAAATCACTTATTTTTCTAGAAAATAGTTTCGTTTATGATAATTCCGAATATTCTATTAATAATACACTTTAAATAAGAAATGATCTCATATTTTGTCTATCTACAGAATTTTGTCATTAAATGAGTAAGAAAATCAAATATTTAAAAAAATAATTTAACAAACTGAATATCCTTCATATACACAATTTCTCTAAAATTGTGAACATCTCGTTAGATATACTACATTTGTAGTCATCTGATTTTGACCGTTTTTCTCAGTCAGAGAGTGATCGAATTGAAATAGCTCGATGAAACCGTATATGAATGAATGAGAAAGAAAATTCACTCAAATTTTACATTTCCTGTATTTTATAATTGTTGTAAACTTTTTTTCAGTTATTATAGACTGAATCATGAGTCATGTCAGTTTCAATACACAAGAAATTTTTGCCAAGCCACCCACGATGGACTGCTTACAGTATAAAGTTGAAGAAAGCGTACGTTAGTTAATGCTGGATTATATGTAATGTTAATCCATTGGCCTCCATATGTCACACCAGTAAAATCACTGGCTACTTGGAAAGAACTTGTAGTAGGACCATAGTAAATTTGATGTCGTATGGTGCCACCTAGGCGCTTGAGCAAGTGATAGACAAATAAGGCTAACGCTATACGTGCCTGCAAGTTCGAGTTGTACCCACTGAGGAGCATAACCACCAGAATTAAAAAATGTACTTTGAGATCGATCAACAAGGCTATCACCCTGAGCAGTAGCTGTACCAGCGCCACTATAAAAGGCAGAAGCAGTGACTTGAGCAGTGAATGATAAAGCTGGAACTAAAGTAGAAAAATCAATTATTATTTGCCCGGTAATATAATTAATATACGAATACAGAAATGAAAAACAAAGATGCACCAAGTATTAATCTGAATTCGACATATTACTTTATAAGTATTCGTTATTACAATTTAACAGATAAAAAAATATAGAGAAATCTCGGTTTAGGTATTATTTTATTATCTTCTTGTTTTCATTCTAATTGAATTGTTTTCTTTCATAAATTTTGAGATTATTATTGAACAATGTAGCAAAGTTAATTCTCTACAGATTTATTTAACGATCAATCTCCTCGGATAACTCATATTTTCGAAAGTAAGCAAAGATTGATATTTTATTATACAAAGACGCACCGAAATTGTTTCTTTCAGAATATATGTGGCTTTACTGGTTAAAAGTTTTGTTGATTGTTGAAAAACACGCCTTTTCTATATTAATTACTATTGAATAAAGCATTTTTATATCGATTCTTGGTCATCGAGTAACCATCAGAATAAGAATTTATATTTATATATTGTTTTTAATACCTTATCTCTAAATTATGCATATTGCTCAGAAATCTAATAGATTTCAACGAAAAATTTGTTTATAAAATTTTCTTAGTACTTGATTTTCGAAATGTGAAAAGTAAAAGTTATTATCGATCGAGTCATCATTTTTACACTTATTTTGAGTACCTATCCATTAATTCGTTTGGAATCAATTCGAGCTCTGTATCTTGTTTTACAACGGAGTTATTTTGATTTTCTTCGAGGATGTGATAACAAGATGGAAGTTCGATCTAGGCCGATCTATTAGGCTAAAATTTTTATCACCAGTCTTTCTTACTGAGTCTATTCAATTCAAAAAATTTTTCCTCAAACTATCTGTTCTAAATGGGAAATTATTCCAGGGGGGAATGAGCGATTCCTAATCTGTTTTTAATAGTTTAAATATTTATGATATAGTTAAAATACTTAGTTATCAAAGACTTTCTAAGGAGGGTATACAGCTCTTCTTGGCTTCTCTTTCATGTCGAATTAAACATGACTGATTCAGAAAATTGCTACATATAACGCACTGGAAGTCGTTGTAGTTGTGCTAGTTGTAGTACTACTAGTAGAGCTAGTACTAGTCGTAGAAGTAGAGCTGGTACTAGTAGAACTGGTTTTTGTTGTAGTACTGGTTGTACTAGTAGTAGTCGATGTCGTACTGCTTGTGCTAGTACTAGTACTACTGCTGCTAGTAGTAGTGGATGTTGTTGATGTAGAACTGGTTGTACTACTAGTAGTGGTAGTCGTAGTTGTTGCTGTAGTGCTAGTGGCTGTAGTAGATGTACTGGTAGTAGCTGTGGTCGTAGTCATTGTTGATACCGATCCATCTGGAAGAAATAAAAGACGAATTTTTATTTATTATTGTTGTAGTTGTGTACAAAAGCTGATATGTCATCTTGTTTATAGTATTCTATGGTATTTCAAAATATTTTGTGGAACTCATATAGTTTCCAAGAAAATGACAAGTATAGGTCTTAAGTGAAAACAATCTCCTATCACAGTTAGGAATTATACAATAAATGGTTTGTAATGGTTTTACTTTACCTAAAGCTTCATGACCATGTGAGTTTCACATTATAGCCCTAACGAAGATGTGCTGAAAAGCTTTTTCATTAAAACATAAACATACCAGATGATATTACGTTATTCGTCGGTGCCGTTGCCGTTTGATTTGTTGTAAGTGCAACAGGAACAGCAACAGCAGTAGCTACCACACGTAAGGCTCCAATAGCTGTTAATATTTTACATAGCGTACTTGGTCCACCACCCGCTCTAAAATATGTCATCTTACAAAAAATTTATTTTGAATATTACGTTTTACCGAGTCGCTTTACTTGGTACTTCATTTAATGAAGTAAGATCGAGATTTACAAACGATTTTGGACTAAATTGCTAATAGAAGAGGCGAATAATATTACATATATCCTGTCTAGAAAACTTACATTTCGAAGAAGATAAGAAGATCCTGATCCAGTTTGTGTGCTTGTCGGCATCGTAAAAATAAAAGAAAATTACACGCCTTTTATCAGTGTCTTTTAAATGAAAATATTGTGCATTGACATATGCTTACAACTACTTCATCTAATGGACTTTTTCTTTCACATTGTTTTATTTTCTTATGATCCATTGATTGATACATTGCATAAGTTCTTTTTTTCAAACGTTAGTTTTAAAATGTACTTTACAACTGTACAATTTCCAATTAACTCATTTAAATCTTTGTCAAAAATTCTGTATCCAAAGAATATATAAAAAAAAATCCTTTAAATAAAATATTTCACCTATCCTTTTCCGAAATTTTATGGATGATGCCACATACTAAAACAGTGTGATGGAGGATCGTTATAGAAACTTGAAAGAAATTGTTTTTTGTAATGCACTAGGGATGAAACAAAGAGGGTGAGTATGAAATTATTGACTTTGGAGAATCGTATATACACACACAACGACAAGATATTATCTACGATAGTAATAGAAATATATTCATGATACGAGGTTAGACATCGGCGCGACCAAAGAAAAACAAAGTTTTTCGATTATAGTTTCAATAGTACATGTGAGAACCAAAGCTTATTTATCTATTCCTATTCAGAATTTTTTTTCTCTTTAAAATGGTATATAAAAGTCATTGTAAAGGATATTTCTGTGAATATTGTTATTAAAAATCTCCTCTTATCATCATTTAACAATTAATAATTGATTTCGAATTTCAATGAATATTCCTAATATACAACTAAATATTCTATTATATGAAACTATGAATAGCAGTAATGAAAACTAATCTTCTTATGGAGAAAAATGAATAATTTATTAATATTATTAAATAATATTCAAAAAAAACGAGTGTGTTTATAATTTATTTATTTCATTTAATAATTAAAACTTCTGGATGAAACAATGACAAAATATAAACTTGATAAATTTTTTTTCGTTTATAATATATGATACTACATTTGTTGATAAATATAACATGTTATCATCAAGTTTAAAATGAAAGAAAAAAAAGAATGTTTGATCTTATTATTTTTTTCTTTTCAAATTTGTTAAAAAAAAACTGTAGAAAAATAAACTGATGATTTTATATAAATTATTGTTGTTGATAGAATGTCTATCACACCAGTGACTATAACACGAGTATTAGCAAGTGTAGAAAATGCTGAAGATAAAATATTAGAATGCCTTCAACGTAATGGTGTAGTAATTGTAACTGGAGTGTTTTCAAAATAACATATTGAATAAGTAAAAAAATGATCAAGAACCACATTTTAATTCTGATGTTGTGGATCAATCAGGTTTTTTCTCTCAACAACACAACGAGCAACTGGTATATTTAAGATATCACGTGATTGTATTGATTTAGCTATGTATTCATCATTTTTGCTTGTCGCTAATCGATTACTTCAATTGACATATACTTTTAATCTTGGATTAGAAAAGAAAATTGCTAACTCAAAGTCAATAATTTCATCAACAGTAGGTTTTCGTATTAATCATTGTGGAAAACAACAAGCTCTTCATCGTGATTGTACTGATCTTCATATACGATCATGTGATTGGTTGTGTAACTGCTTTAACTCGTACTCATAAAAATAATGGAGCTACTATTGTCATACCTGATTCACATTTCTGGGAAGATGAAGATCGTCTACCTTTAGTAGAAGAAGCTATACCTGCTGAATTAGAACCTGGTGATACAACTATTTTTCTAGGAAATTTTTATTTTGCTGAAGGAGTAAATATTATTCAAGATGAATATCGTGAAACTGTAGGTATATCTATGGCAAAAAGTTATTATCGACAAGCAGAAAATCAATATCTTATGATACCACCTGATCGTTGCAAAGAATTTCAATTAACACCAACAGAATTACGTGTACTTGATTATGGAATTGCAGAACTAACTTGTAGTTTTGTTAAATATAAAGATCCAATGTAATCTCTTTTTGGAATTATTGATGATGAAACTGTTAGATTATAATAGACAGATATTTTTAATAATTTAAAAATTAATTTGCATTCTTTTATCGAATAAGATATTTACGCTTTTAGCGATTGTTTCGATAAATAAATTATTTTATTCATTGAATTTGAATATATAAAGATGATTTTCTTTTGAATTATACAATTATTAAATTAGAATTAATGATTATAGATAATATTGTTTGAATCATTTTTTTCAATTCTCACAATATTTTTGTATGATTCGGATAATTTCCTAATTAGTTATCAGTTGAATATAAATTAGTCTGTTATATGAGATTAAATGTTTTTGATATTATTGCAAATAATGATGATTTTTCTATTTGTTCTTCTTAAAGAGTTATAATAATGTCTTTTCCATGCATACAATATGGCATGGAATAGTATATACTAGTTTAGTCATATTAGATCCACCCTCAGGTTTTGTTTCGATGATTTTATACCCACATTTAGTGTACATCTCAACTAAATATGGTTGAAAAGACAAGACTGCAAGAGAAACATGTGTATAATGTAATTCTTTAGCGACACTATCAACAACTTGCATCATATATCGAGCAATACCACGTCGCAACATTGTTGGATCTACAGATAATAGACTGATTTCGACGATTAATTTTGTATCATTTTTTTGTTTTTTTTCAAATTAATATCAGATAAATGTTTCATAAAGACGCATGCTACTATTGAATAACCATCATTGAGAATCATTGCTGGTTCATGATGAGAAGAAGTGAGAAATAGAAGAAAAGTGCCTTGATTTAATAAGTTGTATACTGCTTCAATATTCTTCAATCGATTTTTGCAATCTTCTCGTCTATACTTGTCATGCATATCAAAATATGCATTATTGATAAAATAAAAAAGAATTTCTGCATCATCTCTTCTACCAATACGTATAAATCCATTAATTGGACTAATCAAATGTTGTAATACTTGATGTACCATTATTTCTTGATCAGATAACATGAAATATCTATCCAATAAAATATAGAAATTGTCTAATTGTGAACATAGAGAAAAAAAAGACTAGTCATTCTTGTCATTTATGCTTCTTATATATACAATGATAATATCTTATATGATAAGTTAGAGATCTTGATCCTATTTTTTTATTTTTCTATTTGCTTGTTGTTTTATCAATATATACTTGAGAAAGAAAATAAAAGCTTTGGGACTATATATATTCATTAACATGTGTTAATTCTGGATAAACTGAGAATGCAATTCTATCTGAAAGTAATGTCATATCAAGGAAAATACAACGGTAGAAATATTGATTAAGAATCCTTTTAATTTTCGAGCATCAGTCATTTCTTATTGTCTTTTTCTATTTTTTAAAAATATCACAGTTAATGATCACCATGATCCGTAAGAAATTAAAATTTTCTTCATTTTTCTACAAGAAAACAGTTTTTATCATTATTTATCCAATCCTATTTATCTCATTTTGTCATATAAGCAGTGATTCAGTGATATATTCTGTTCAAACATTATGTTTTTTGTTTGTATTGACTATTGAAGAATTTTGAGACAATTATGTATTTATTATCGGAGATAATCTATATACTTGATAATGAGGCTCAAGTGGAGCATATAATTGTCATCATATACATAGACAATAGGTTAATTTGTTAAATGAATACGTTATACATCCTATGTGTGCACTTATGAATAGCGAATTACCTATTGAAAATTCCGAAGATTGTCTATATGTTTGTACTTGAGTCAAAATATCAATTTAAATCACTTCTAGTGCATAGATCTCTGGCATTGATGTATTGCATTTTTAGTCCATTGTTTCTATAAGATCTAAACTTTTCAGAAAAATCATATTTTCGAGTTTTAGAGATCTATGCACCAAATCTAAATAGATCTTTAAAGAACTGAATGAGGCATATCTAATGGTAATAGCCTCGCACGAAAAAGATTTTTACACCTGGAAGGTTCTCTTGTCAGCACCTCTCTCCCTCTCTTCAGAGGTTTTTGAAACCCTCAGAATTGGGGCGGTCTGTCATTAAAATGGAAGAAGATACTTCCTTTGATTTTCAAACAAGAGTTGAATCGTCGAGAATTTTTCTTGGCTCCATCACTATTCACCTTTCCTCATCAGCTTAACTTGATATAAATTGATTCGATAAAAGGAGAAATTCTTGCACAACAATTTGCTCTTGTTCTGCAATAAGAGCTGCAATTGTGACATTAAATTTTTTTGTTCTCTTTACATCGTTGTATATGTAAATAATAAAAATTCGTCATAATAGCTGTTCGGAAGTCATCCGTTTATAGATAGCTTCAGCGAAACAATGAAATTTCAACATTAGTGTATGCATTGCTAATTCTTTTATCAACACAATATAAAATTGTTAGATTGGATCTGTAAGCATGATTCAATTCGTTACAAAGAAGCAAAAGAAGCAAAAGAAAAGTTATGTGGTTTATTTTAATTTTCAACTAAATTATATTGTCCTCGCAAAGTTTGTACATTCACATTCTTTCTATTTTATTTGAAACAATGATTCAGGCAGCTGATGTAATCGCCATGTTAAACAAGCGAATGAATAAGCTGATCTTAACGAAAGCGAACATGATGAAGATTTTCAATCACAGGAAGAGATGGCAGACACAAATTATGAATCGAATCAAACGATGAACATAAATGACAGCAATGAACAGTCATCACTTGGCATTTCTCGAATATATGCAACGGGTGTTGGATTATTATGATGAAGTAGATTAAGATGGAAGATGAAAACACAACTGGAAGAAAGTTACTCATAGATTTCGTCGAATTTCTCATCGCCAATACCTTTCTCACTTTCCAAAATACGTTCTTCATGATAAATCTAAACGACATAAGCTGAATGAGGTCGATTTGGTATGTCGTACAAATGTTTCAAGGAGCGCATAATCAATTTTCGTGTGTGTATGACACGGATTTACAACGGTGCGGTATATTTAAAGCTCAACAATTATCTTTACTCGATTTTATTGCCTCAGCTCATTAGATTTACAATTGCAAGCTCAAATATCTCATTGTCTCTCGAAAAGTTTCGAAAGCGGTTAGTATGCCCGTCGGTAAGAAATATCAATGAAATTGAAACTTCAGCAGACGATTTCGTCAATCTTTTTCGATCAGAAGCAAAGAACCACACGATAAATTAGATTCTGAACACTGATCAAGTTGGTTTAGTAAAGGAAATTCGCAGCAGTCGGACGCTGAATTTTAAAGGAGAATAAACGACAACAAAATCCACTTGCTCAACGTCTGGGAAGTTGAGTAGTTCTCATATTGAATACTGCATGAATGAGATTCTCATTCCAAATAAGACTTCGAAATGCTTACTTCTTTCAAATTAATCGACAGAACAGAATGATGGTGAAATGTACAGAAAAGTGAAAGGTCTGAAACCATTGAATATACCCGATAACACAACGGATGGGATAGAGCCATCGATGTGTTCGATCAAGATGGCATTATCAAACTAGTATTTCTAGTTTATCCTCAAATGAGTGCATATGTCTTTTGCCAAATGATTCAATACAGTTGATATGCAACTCGATATACGAACAATTACCCAGACAATTTTCTGTTTTGATCATTTTTACGCAGGCTATCATTATCACTGACTTTGCTATTCCATCTATGTACTTAAAACTACTGTTTCTCTTATATCCATAGATTCTTTCGAGATGTCGTCTTTAAGAAATCGTTGATAGAAAAAGAATGTTACCTAGCCTAAGAGCTTTGATCAGATCAATTTTTGACGTATTTTTGAGGGTATAGCCATGACGATATCTCAAGAATAGAGCGCTATGGGCACGAAAGGTTTGGGGTCTTCTTAGTCTCTCTGAGTCCTACATGTAGTCAAGGTTTGTAGCCAAAAGTTCGGAATTAGTTCTGGATGTTCCCTCGAAAGAATTAGATTGATTGTATACTGAATCTATTTATTTGGGATCTTCGAATCATTTGAATAGGATTCATGATACAATTAAGCCGTCTGATAAGGCCCTTAAGTAAGGTCGACATGTGTCACGGCTTGCTTCTTTACTCATTCTCAAGATATTGAGTATATCCCTTGGGCAATAGTATATTAGATTGAATTACTATTGATATAATATCATGTATCCACCTGATGAACTCTTGGCAATACAGAAACATCAGTTTGTTGTCAAACGGTCTATTTCTATCTCGCTCTCATCCTCAAGATTATATTCGGCCTCCTGATACTTTGAATATTAATTACTACTTATATCGTGAAAATCATCGTTAAATCGATGATTGAATGAGATTTTATCACGATTAGGATGTCAGAAACGATATTTCTTAAATCTAGGATAAATCTGTATTTAATAATGAATTTCAATAATTTATTGTAAATTGTCAATCAATTAAATAAACATTCTAAGAATGGTGAACTTGAGAGTGATTTGAATTTTATATTCGGTTTTTAACATATTCAAAGAGATTTGAAGTCAAAAATTGAGATTTATTTTTCGAGTATTGAAAGAAACATAGCCTCAATGACTAATGTTTCTTCTATTGCACAACTTTGAGTCAAGATAATGTCTTCTTGCACAATTGCGAGTCAATATGAATCACTAAGCATATGAGTGTAGATAATAAAAACGACTCAATTCATCTGCAGCGCCATTAACACTTACAGTGATATACATATACATACCTTTCAACAGCCATAGATTGCAGAACAAAATTCTATTGAAAGCTGTGCTTGACATTTTTCCGTTGAAAAAGAAGTGCAAGAAATTGGATAATTCGTGAGTAAAATTACATAAATACTGTACTGTTTAGATTTCAAATATTCCTTCTTTCCTTGGAACAATGGCAAATAATTTGAGTCACTTCGAAGACTTCCCGGCGGAAGTGTTCGTCGAACTTTTCGAGTATCTTGATGTATGGGCTATCTATGTAGCATTCTTTGACTTGAATTCTCGATTCACTCAACTTATTCTCAACGCCACAAACCTTTCATGTGCTACATTCCCTCCTCCAGCTGGTATATTGCCCCAGCAATTTACCAAGCTCTCACTAGACAACGTCAGTGTACGACTTGACGAATATTTTGGAGTTCATTCTCTCGAGCAGTTCACTCGATTGCGCTATTTCGTTATTCACTCGGCCGAATTATCCGATAGCTTTATCGTCGAACTGACGCGTTATTTACCTGCACTCACCCAGCTTGCCTCGCTTTCGGTGGCTTTTAAAAATACACATCGAGGAAATCGGATTCTCTTGGCGCCTCTATTTGCACATTTACCAATTTCTCTCGAATATCTCAAAGTTGCTCCAGATGATAGCAGTTGGAACTCCATTAACCTCTCTGACAGTCCACCGGCACCTTTTCCACGGCAATTCACTCGTCTCACTCATATCTCAATCGATTCAAGCTTAGAATTGCCACTCCTACTTCATATTCTTGATGCTTGTCCTCAAGTTCAATCACTTTTTGTTGAATACATCACGGATCGTGCCTATCAGCTACAACTGAAGCTGATACCACCAACACACTTTATCACACCGCTTGTTCGTCTCAATCTTGGATGTGGTACTGTTTCGTCCGATCGAATTGAATTTCTTCTTCACAAATGCGGTCACGTTCGACAACTTTGTCTTCGTGTTTTTCATCAAGATGAACCAATGGACAACCCGTCATTTTATCAGAATATACTGACAACTATAACGCCCGAAACAGTGCGTTTCAAGCTCTCTTTCGAAGATGTGATGGATACAGAGAAAACTAGCAGGATCAAGGAAGCATTTAAATCATCCGATTATTTTATTGAAACACGTTTCACAAAGTTCCTTGGTTCACAGGCAGACTACTTTCAGATGAATTCTGTTCCTCGATATTGATTCGTTTTTCTATTCTATTAAAAACATGATAACGATCTAAAAACATACAGATAGTCAAACTTTCTTATGGTTTCACAGTATTTGACAAATTCAAAAGTATTGAATGTGTTAATAAAATCGTCAGTCCTCTTGCAAGAAAAACAGCATACTTTGACATATATAACCTACCGTTTAATATTTTTTCGAATGTAAATGCGTAGTTCTAAGCTTAATACTAGAGTTAAAACGAGTCTGGTTTTTTTTTCTGACCAGTATTAGTACCGATCAGCATGAGTCATTCTCCAGTTTCTTATCTGATACAAACTATGCAAACTAATGTATTTGTCTTGTCTTTTCCTCTCAAATATACCAAAAGACTGGAGTCTGCAATTGAAAACTAATTTCAGTGTGCACGTTTGTCTATTTGAAACAGATTTTAAAATCAGTGGATTTCTTATAGACTGTAACAAACATCACGACATGCCGCTCCTTGGACCTCACTAAAGATCATGATTAATATAGAGAGTCTTCAGACATAAGTAAAGCTGCTACACCATGCTAAATATTTTAATCTGAAGGGGATGGCACTCAAAGCCTGATTTCTTGTAGACATACTTGAATTTCTGTGAGAGATTTACATATGATCGTTCTACCAGCATTTTCGGTCTAGCGACGAATGCATTTGGATTCGATGAATGTTACTTGATGATTGTGAAACTACGCTTAATTTCGAAAACATTAAAATCTTACATTGGATGCGAGAATATATATTCAAATATGATCTTTCAATTGATCAGCATTAATCTATGGCACTAGAATGAAACCATTTGAGAATGTCGCTCGTTCTGAAGATTTATCTTGTTCTATGAATTTAGAAGAAATCATCGGAATGCAAAGAACATATACAGGTAATTCGCTTGTGCAAACTTAGATGACATCTCAATCGTTTGAAAATAAATTATGATCACGTGTTCATATTTCATGGTTTAAGGTGAATTCAAAACTGCAGTGCCCTTCAAATGCTTCAGCTTTCTAGGTGATATTAAATGATCTAGAGTATACATTATCACTGACATTTTTATCAATAAAATAGTCTTGAATTTGAGCTTCATCTTGTTTAGCAGTAAAAGTTTCTTCAGTTGTATCATTTTTATTATTAAACATGTTTTTCTCCGACCGTTTCTATAATACAATTTGTCTAGTATTTTATGAGTTATCTGATCGCGGAAAAGAATGTCAAATAGATTTTCCTCCAACATTTTAATCAAATCACCAAACATTTTAGGAATGGGTAATGCCTGCTTTAGTTGTTTTGACATCATTTGTAGTACGATTTGCGAAATTTGAAAACTGAATTCGGCCTTTAACCTTATCTCAAGAACAAGTTTAATATCGAGAGATACTGATCGTTTAGCTTGCTCTGTTGTTTCATCTTGATAGTCTCTCAAGTACTGACGAGGGAGGCATCCCAAATGTTCACTCGCTTTAAAGCTCATACTTTGACCACAAGCAGACCTCAATATGACTAGTAGAAAGCCAAAAGGATTCTGGCTCATGGTTTTCTAGTAAAAAGTTATGACCACCTCATCCTTCATACGAAGTATGTAATGAACAGACTGAGTTTTAACTCTGAAAATCTTTTCATTTGAATAATAACTTTTCTGCGGCAGTAGCGGCATGTAGAGCTGCGTAAGCTTGCGCTCTCTTTTGTTTCTGTCGTGTTATGGCCATAAGTAGGAATGTGAAGACTAATACTTAAATCTACTAAATTATATGTATTTTTTCATTCACTCTCGCGAACGTAAAATGATAAAACGTCGTATCTGTGGCAACCATGTTAGCCAATCGTATTGCGAAGAAAGATTCTTATCGTCCTTTAGATAACATTCATGAAGAAAAACTCATCGATCAATTATATCAAATACTTAATGATGTTATGATAAGTTCATTATACGAAGTAGAAAATGAAAGTACACTCGACTACGACGATTCGTTCGATGACGCGCACGAAAACGAAAATGATCCTATTCTTCACGATAGTGAAAGTAAGAAAAATACTGGAGATGACGTGTTACTGAAGACGTTTTCTCTGAACAATCGACGAAATGACTAGAAAACGAAAAAACACGTGGAAAAGTGTTCAGCACCGATTTAACCGAGTCCGTCACATACAATAGCTTGGCCGCTTTCGAAAGTATTTAGAAAATCATGGTACAAAAAAGCAAAAGGTAGAAGATGTCGATACGTTCGTGTTTGAAAGTTTCGAAGCGGCTCGTAGCAATTGTCTTCTTATCCACGACATCGATCTCAAATGCTGGACTCTACAAAGAACTCATCAACAGTCACTACTTGAGTTCGCAGCCTTCAAATGTCACCACAATATTGTCTCTCGAAAAATTATAAAGCTCGTTACAAAACATGCCCTTAATGATGTGGAAGAACTTGAGTAGTTGGCTGCTAGATTTGTCAAAGAATCTAAAGCTGAAATGTAGCACTATAGTCCTGCAGAAATTATGAATACCGATCAAGTTGGACTGGGAAAGGAGTTGCATTCCATTCGGACATTGAGTTGTTAGGGCGAAAAATTGACAGTTGTCGCTGTCAAACCTAAAAATGCAATTACCCAGTCTTACACTTTGCAACTAATGATTAATCTGACCGGTGAAGTAGTAGGACCTATTTATTTGTGCCTCCAGAAATCTAATTGTTAGTCTATACTTTCTTAGGTATCCGTGCAAAAATGTTTCAACCTATAAATGTTCTCATCACTTGCAGTGCATCTGGTAAATTGACAAAATCACTTGGTTCACTATTGGGCAGATAAAATACTAGCTTCGAATGCATCCGATACGTGTCTTTTTTTCTCAGTCGCCTGGCCTAGGCAAAGCGACGTCGAGATATATATGAAAGTATCCGGTTGCAAACGTTACTTCATCAACTATCTATCATTATATGTCGATAGTTAATGAGACCTGGTTTTTTTTAGCCAAAATATTCGAGATGAAGTAAATTAGAAAGTTTTGAGTAATGGAGTTTTGTCTTCGTAAAATACACACTCTAATAGCAGGACATTTTGTCTACATACTTCGTATGAAGGATGAGGTGTTGTCAAAGTATGAGCTTTAAAGTGAGTGAACACTTTGGGTCCCTCTCTTGTAAGAAACTCGAAATCAAATTTTGCTTCTGATGAAATATGATACGGAGATGAATGCTAGTTCACATTATGATTAACCATCGATTCGTCATCATCGGAAGTTGTCGTATTAAACACATTCACCTATCATAAATAACAAAAATGTAGAAATAAAAGAAATTGTATTATATGACACGTATTGAATCAAAAACTTTTGATTCTTCGTTTGGTGCACGCGAACTCCATTCTCTTTTTATACTCGAATGTAGTCGTCGTTTAGGTAATCTATTACTCATTTGAAATGAAAAAGAAACTATCAAATACTTTTACAAATTAATAACATTTCAAGTTACGATCATACTATCTCCAGAGTTTTTGTGCATGGCTAATAATTTGCAAAAGAGATTCACTTTTACATTTATCATTTAATAGCCTATGGTTAGCGACATCTAATAAGGGAAAATTAAAATATAAAAAATTGACATCCTTTTTATGCAAGCAAATTATACTTGCTTGAGCAACTATAAACGCTTTAGTTTTTTAAAGATCTCAAGTCTTGAACCAATATGCGTCTATGGATGCGCTTGAAAAAAAAGTTTGACTAGGCATCCGATTAGTGTTATTTGTAGTTTTGTTGATATACGTAATAGTCACTCAATAGACTCATGTTTCGTCATCTTCTATTACAGTACATACTGAGTATTTTTTTTGCTTTTATTCCTTTGGAGAATGAAAATGCAGTAACATGCACACGTTGTTTTGTTTTTCGCATTCTCATCATCATTTTTTTTACCATTCTGCTGACTTTTCCACCAAAAAAAGCGAACAACTATGATCAAAGAAAAGAGTCAAGAAAAGAAAAGATAAAGTTAAAGGAGATAAATAAATGATACGAAAGAATACAGAGTAACTATTTGTTTATTTTAGTTTTACGTCATTCGTTAGAAGTTGAAATATATTCATACAATTATCAATATGGTACATTTTCTACTCATTATGATCGGTTGGCTGTTACATAGTATCACATGCTTTTATTTCATTCGTACTATTCATCATACTTTGATTCGAACTATTTTAACACTTATACCTTGCATACTACTTACCCATATTGGTTGTCATAATCTTCCTAAAATTGATTATCTTTCTATCCTTAAAGTTTCATTGTATTGGATGATGTCGATTCGTTTGACTCATTTAACCGTCCTTGCACCAAATCAATATCTGACATTTCACTCATTTATCTTCAAAGTTTTATGGAATCTATTTCCGATCGTACCATCGAAATCGGTAGAATATCAGTGGCCCATTATATATGATTTTATATCCGCTGGTATAAAAATAATAATAAATCATTGGTTGTATGAATGGCTCCTTACATGTGAACCAAATGATAGCTATGGAAGAATGACGATGTTTTACTTCGCACTTTTGACGACTTCATTTATGATCGAAATACAAATTGCTCTTATTCGTCTCATCACTCGAGATAGATATACTCTTCAACCGTTCAGCAATTTTCCATTATTCTCTCGATCATTGCGTGATTTTTGGGGTCGACGATATAATCTACAGGTTGGTACAGTACTCAAGGAATCTATATTTCAACCTCTTAGTCTATATATACCTTCACGGATGATCATAGCTTTAATAACTTTTATTGTCAGTGGTCTTTTTCATGTTCATATTGTTCTTGTTGTCTTCAATGATATCCCAGCAGCCTTGTCTACATTTCTCTTTTTTATTCTAAATGGCATTGCTTGTTATATAGAAACGTACATGGGCATTCAATTACCACAACCATTTGGATTATTGATAACACACATCTTTCTTCTTCTAACAGCATCAATGTCTATTGGATACTGTACACGAGAGCCTACATATTTTTCTGTGAATGTACCACCGCTATATGGTAATCAATGGATTCCAAAACTACCTATACCCAATGTTTGTCCAAAATGAACAATGACATCGCAAACTTGTTTACATATTTTTTCTAAGAGCTATATAGATTAAAATTTTTCAAAAAAATTAAAAGGACATATTGCCCAGATAAATCAAATATCCATGATATTGTTTTCCCGACTGTACGAAGGATCATATGAAATAAAATGTGTTTGTATGTGTCAAGGTCAAAAAAACATCGTCTGAAAGAATAACAGTTAATTCTTTTCTACATCTATCTCCTGAAAAATTTGAGCAAGGGCCTTCGAGGTTGAGGAATTGAATGGTATTATTAAAAAAATTAAGATAAAATTATTTTAAGGTTTCGTTGTTCAGGAAATATTTATACGGATGAAGATGTACTAAATTTTTTCCTATAATGATAGTTTTAGAATAGTATTAAAATATTAAATGACAAACTTGTTCTTGTTTTTAGATTTTTTAAAATATAAATTTTTGTTTTGTTATTTAATATTCTAAAGGGTATTCCAAAAGTTCTGAAACGATTTTTAAAAGTTATTAGCTTCGCATTTATTATAAGCAATTGTTTTCAAAATTGTTAAGCCTATCTAGTGTTACATAATCACGAAGTTTCAAGTTTATATCTCATCACAGCGATGAATTTTTTTCCGAAATTTCCCGACAACTAAAGATAATCTTAAAATAACAAGAAGTTTACTATTTCCAACGCTTTTTACTAAAAGTATCATGAGCTAGTTTTTACAATCTTTTTCAAATTTTTGATTTGATGTTAACTATTAATGTACTTCTTGATTCTAAGCATATGTGATGAGTCCCTTGAGCAAGGATGAAATGGCGTATGATACATTTGAATCAAATAAATTTTTTCTCTTTAAAACTCATCCTCACACCCTCACACACCCTCATCATCTAAACATACTTCATTCAAGACTTATTTGAGTTAGCACATTGTAAAAAAATAGGTGTTCTATCGAACTTTGAAGTTTTGGCACTGCTTTATAAAATGATTTTAATTTTCGTGGTACGAAAATCGTTTCGTAGTTTTCATACAGAACCTCACCGTCGCTCCGAAAATTGAAAAGAGTTTCACAGTTTTATTACGAAACTCTCTAGAAGTTTCGTGTATCATGTACTGAAATTTCGGTAGTGTTGTATCCTTTGTACAAAACCGTTGACAGTTTCGTAACAGCATCTAAAAGTTCCGTATAAGTTCCACGAAGCCATCCATAATTTCGTGAGTGCTGTAGTAGTTCCGGATACATTGTACGAAACTAGGCATGGTTTCGTAACAGACATACCAAACCATTACATCATTTACGAAACTATGATCAGTTTCGTACAATGTATGCTGAACCTTTTGATATTTTACGAAACTTTCGATAGATTCGTATAAGAAATACGGAACTTTTAGATGCTATCATGAAACTGTCAACGGTTTTGTACAAAAGATGCGAATCTGCTGAAGTTCAGTACACGATGCGCGAAACTTCCAGAGGGTTTCGTAGTAAAACTTCAGAATTCTCTTCAATTTTTGGAACTTCAAAAGGTTTTGTATGAAAATTACGAAACCTTTTTCATGCTACGGAACTTAAAATCGTTTCGTAAAACAGTGCTAAACCTTCAATGTTCGGTAGAATGCCTATTTTTTTAAGAGTGTAGAAGTGTATCGAAAGTGACATAACGTTATTATTCAGAGATGGACGAAAAAAGAGAAATGATCATTAAATGTATACAATTATTGACACATTTTACACCGGCGAATTTAGTCGAAAACAAAGATTATTCTTCTCAACAACTCAAGGACATGTATCTTTTCCAGATATGAGCGAAACGGTTTGTAGATGAAGAGTATGATAAAACATCGATATCACATATATAAACCATTTGACTTTAATGCTTGCAAACTTGAAGACAGATACAAAAAAAGTGATTTCGCGTTCATGAGAAAATTATATTGTGTCGAGATGGCTAGTGGAGAAAATTATAGACATTGTTTTCCCATTGAAAAAATTAAAAAGTAATACCTTGTAATACGATAGATTTTGGAGAATTTCACTTTTGTCCTGTCGTTTGGTTGCTATCACTAAAACCAAGTTTTAAACATGAACATCGACTCCAAGAAAAAAATCTTTTTTTTATAGGCAGATAGAGCGTGAAATGCTTTATCGATTGATATAATTTTCTTTTATTCTAACATAAGTCTCTCTGGAAATAAATGCGAAATACTGAAAGACACTTAAATCTATTTTTGCATCAACAAAAATTAATTCAGTTATAAAAATATCTATATATGCAGATAGAGTCTCGCTCTGTAATACATGATGTAGCTGGCCTCTCATACTCTCTATATCACCATTTCATTCAAACTTATACTTGATAATATGAAAAAAAATAGTAAAAAGGAAATGAGAAAGAAATAGTAAAAAATTAATTTCGCTTAAACTTTTGTTCCTGACTATACTCGGCATTCACTGAAGTTTCCAGTGCTTGTATAGAGAAGAGCACTTATCGAAAGAATATTTTCGAGTGGTTTGGTAGAGACAAGTTCATCATAATAACAGTTTTTGCTGCTGAGTCTAATCTTTATAAGGCGAAACTTCTTTAATATTCGATTTTGAAATAGTTTTTATTTTATTTAATAGTCTTAATATAATTATTTATGTTAGGCATATATTTCACTTAAATTTGATAATTTTTTGACCAATATTTACTATTCGTTTATTAAAATCAGAATAGAAATCCAGTTGTGTTATTGATTAACAACGGAGGGTCGAGACATGTAAATCAAGTTTAGTTCTCATTTTCATACCAGAGAGAGCACTCATCGAGATATTTAATACCCCAAAGTTTGGCGTGTCCATGGCTTAAGACAAGAGAAATAACTGAATTTCAATTTTCTATCATTTTATGGCTTTTAGCTGCGATAATGATGAATTATTGATCTAGAAACTTCTGAATCATCTTCCCTAAATAAAACAATAACTGTTTACTTGGACTTGTGAAGCCTTTTACAATAGTTGAACAACGAAATGTCTTAAAAAGTGGCCTAAGTTCTTTAGAAAAAAATCAAGATGTTTTACATAAATTGCTTACAAAATAGACTAGAATTATCGAATGTATTAGCTATTAGTTCTATATAATCAATCTATTAACGAGATACCATAAAGAAGAATAATTTAATTTTTTTTAAATATAATCACGTCTTCTCTCATTATCATCGTATGTAGATTTGTACTTTTGTTAGAATTTTTATTTTTATCTATATAATCGATTTTCGATTTCTGAATGAACACAAATATACATTGAATACTTTTCAAAAATATTTCATATAAAAGCATCATCTACTATACATGAACGTTTCATTAAATTTTTTCCGAATTTTGTCTCACCTAACTATGCAAAATTACCTAGTGTGTTTTTTTTGTTACGTCATATATTTATAAAAATTAGCGCCAATGTTTAGTTTATTGATAAAACTGTACGTAAAATTAGATAAACAAGAAAAAGTTTTTCATGTAATAAGAATAAATGAAGTATTTTAATATTAAATGAATTTAACCCTTTCCGTCCGGATGTTGCCATATGGCAACATTTAGTTAGTTTTTTGCCCAAAATTGTTCTATATCAATAGTTTATAATTTTTTTTGCGATTCGATAATTATCTGCAGACATTTTAGCACAGATTCATGCGTTCAGAAGAAGAAAAAAATATCCAGGATGAAAATGATTGAGATTCTATGTTAGGCTCCAAAAAAGCATCTCGAGCGTAAAACCGATTTTTTGATGCAACCGAACATTCAATGGTGAAGACAATTAGTGGTTAATTTTTGTCCATAGACCCACTATATATTGCCTCATTAGTTGATATTATTCCATAATTTTGAACAATGAAAAGTAGGCATGTTGCCGAATGGCAACACCCGGCCGTAAGGGGACAATAAATTTTAAAAAAGTCGATTGTTTATCGCCTATCAATTTTCGTTCTCTTGAGGCTTTTTTTGAATTCATATCTTCACACAACAATACAGCATGTCTTTTCGTCCGTCTTTTGATAAATAAAGCTGAAATATGCCTAGAATATGCTAAAAATTTGCACAATGGTACAATACTAGCTAAGTTTTTTGTAGAAATACTCAAAAATGCAAGGAAACTTCGGATAGTTTCAAAGCATTCTGTAATATTCTATGTTAAAATACGCTAGAATGCTTCGAAACTATTTAGAGTTTCCTTGAATTTTAGAGCTTTTCGACAAAAACTGGCTAATTTTGCA
>JAJEKB010020545.1:108452-142870 GCA_022393335.1 Macrotrachela quadricornifera | reverse complement strand
AATTTCCTTGAATTTTAGAGCTTTTCGACAAAAACTGGCTAATTTTGCATCTTTGTGCAAATTTTTAGCATATTCTAGGCATATTTTAGCTTTATTTTTCAAAAGACGGACGAAAAGACATACTGTATTATTATGTGAATATATGAATTCAAAAAAATCGAAAATTGACAGGCGAAAAACAATCGATCTTTTCAAAATTTTTGTCCCCTTACGGCCGGATGTTGCCAAATGGCAACATCAAGGTATTCGGCGAGGAAAAACCTTTTTGTTTCATCGAACATATTTATGACATCTCCATCATGAAAGAAGCATAAATATGCCGAAAAAGAATTTTTTACTAGCGGTGTTCTAGTAGCCGGACAGAAAGGGTTAATAAGTTATGTTTATACAATTATGCTGATCATTATCGAACTCGGTTTTATCATTAGAATTTTATATTTTAGACAATAGAAATCTTTCTAAACAATAATTATTTTATTTAATAAAAACTAAATTGAAATTGATCTTATTTCGATAAATATATTTATTTAATATTCAAATAGATCGATATATTCCATATTAAAAAAATAGTTTAAATTCTTAAAATAATTGTCTCATTAAAAAAGTAAAAATGCAATTTATTCGAAGATCAAGGATAAAAAAAAATCTATGTTAGATAATTAGATATATATGGTAAAAATGAAAATGAGAAAACTTGTTACATTGATAAGGTTGTATAATTATACATTTGTTTATCGAACGGCATTGAACTAAAGTTATGCTTGATCAATTTTAGTTTTATTCTCACTCTTTTATCGAACTAAAAGTATAAAAGAAAAAAAAAATATTCTATTTAACCATATGAAAAGATTTCATCACCCATTTATTCATATAGTTCAATCAGCGGACATTATTATATCAGTTTGGGTCATGCATCACCAATTTTCTTCTTCAATCGATTTCTATAAAAAAAAGAAAAAAAAACGAGAGAGAGAGAGAGTGTATCAACTATAAATAGATCTGAATATATCTATTATTTATTCATTCGTTCATTGATTAATATTCGTTTAATATAAAATATTTCATTTATTTATACAGAAATATGTGGTCAAATGGTTATAGTACATTTACAAATACTCCACAGAGAGATATGCAACCCATCAATTGGTATAGTCAAAATATATCCAATGGAATAAACAGTAAGTTTCTTATTTATTTTCAAAATATTTGCATATTAATAATAAAGATTTTTAAACAGATTTATTATTAATGATTTTCGTTTAGATCCTTATGGTTTACGCTTCGAAAACTATCCATCTACTACTACAAATCCATTTATTGGTCAAGTATTTGGAAGTACAAGCCAACCATACACCAATTTTGGTTATCAATACAGGGGATGGTAAATTCACTCATTCAAATGCCAAACAATTTTATTACCATAAACTTATCTTTTTTTTTTCTTAATAATCATTTTCATATTCTCAAAATATAATTTACAGTCGACTGTAACCTAAAATAATAAATAAATACTATCATTTCATTACATTTATTCTTAATTAACGTTAAATTAAGATGAATATTATTGAAAATCTTACTAATAAGATCATATTCAATAGTTTATAATAAATCAAAACTTTCATACTCTCAAATAAAGTCAATCATAGAATATATGTTCCATTGAAAGATGATATATTCATCTTAATTTATCATGTTGTAAAACATATTTTATTAATACATCGTGCATTTTTTTATCAATGATCAAACTTGATATATATTCACACCTTATCTATTATAAATTTTTAAACGAAATATTTAAATTCTAATTTAGATATTGATAATAATATTGTGAGCACATGTGTGCCAGAAGAAGAAAAGAAAAGCAACACATGTGCCACTATGGAGGAAAAAGACGATCTTCGTGGGACTCGAACTCACACTTTCTGCTATCCGGGCAGATGTCCTAAGCCCGTTAGACTAGAAGGATCATCTAATCCTCCATATAGCATCATGATGTATCACCACCGACGCTAACAAATATATATATATATATTCAGTTTGTTTATATTTAATACGGGTCTATGACAATTAGTCACATAACAAATTGGTCGTATACATAGAGTAAGAACGAGAATACTTAATAAAATAACAATTGTGTTGAACTGATTTACAACCAGCATTTTATTGAACTATTTGATGAGACCTGGTACCATCATCTCTAATCTTTATTCCAATGTGAACATCGATCTCTGTGAATCTTAATTCAAAGTGTTGAGAAAAAAAAATATGGTCATCGTCAAAAGTAACATTAAATGCTGGTTATAAATCGTTTCATAACAAAAAAAATTTAAATTACCATAAACGGTGAAAAAACTTTTTACTATCTCCATATCCAGATCCTCTTACACAATTAGAGGAATTATTATAAAATCTGTAATTGAATTTAATTCTATTATATATTAATTTCTTCTACATTTGTTGATATCTTTTTCTTAACATAGTTGTATATTTTATTAACCATTCTCTTTTTCACTCTATGTATACGACCAAATATCAGTTAATTGAAGAAAAAATTTCATATCTTCGTTAGAGCTTGAGCAAATGAGCTGATTCTTTTATCAATTCAAGAGGCATGTTAAAGCTTTATCTTGGTAGAGACATGCTCAGAGAAATTCTTTGCTAAATATATTGAGCTTTTTCTTATCTATGAAAAAGTAAAATTTTTTTTATTGTGGTCATTCGTGATACTTAAGAAAGGCTTCCTCTAACCTTCTCCATATAGAATTAAAGCGTGAACATGCGATTATTATTGGCGAAAAAATAGCCTGTTTGGTCGAGCTGTATCAGAAATATTCAAATTTTTCTCGGTTACGTACATGACTTTTGATCTTCTTTGTTTCTATCTGTACAAAAGTAAATTTCTTTTGTTGAATTTTCTAGTGATGCTTAACAAAGGATGTCTCTAGACTTGTCCTTATGGATATAAAATTTGAATATGCTTCTGCTATTGACAAGAATATCAGCTCATTTGCTCGAGCCGTAATCGAAATATGAAATTTTCTCTTCGGTTGACTGACTTTTGGTCCACACTGTATATATATATATATATATAATTTCATGCTGAGAATATTTATTCAAATAACAATATTTTATTTATCTAGAAGTCACGCTAAATTATTGAGAGTATCATTTATTCTTTGCATTTATTTTTAAAAAACATTAAAATACATAATAAGCAAAACTTGTCCCACTATTGATATAAAATCTACTCAGAACAAAATCGTATCTTAATACATATAGAATTTCACAATTATTCTTTCAATAGATTCATCTGTTTAATCTCTTCTCGTCAATAATACTATTAACATTCATATACTAATTATGCATTTTTCTACAAATATACAATAACCATAGAATTAAAAAATATATGTGATTAAATCCTAGAATGATTATTCATCGACTTCTAAATTCTATGTATATCATATAAGATAGTCACAAAAAGTATTAAATAGAGACGAAAATTATTTAAACTTCAAGAATTTCGATTGTAATTTTAACCATAAATAGAATTTATTGAATTGGGATCTCACCCGTGTAACCATTTTTAGATTTTTACCGCGTTTTTGAGCGTGTGAACGCGTTTATTTTTCCCCAAAAAAATTTAAAAATTTTCATCACTCTATGTCGGAATCGAACCAATGCACCATAGCAAACCATGGTATAACACTCATATACTGTGAGCAACAGAGTGGAATTTTTTTACTTGACAGATTGAACCGAAATTTGAACCACGACCAGCCGATTGCGAACCAAACACAAGTAGCTTTGAGCTGAACGCAACTCAAAAGTGTTTATATGTCCATGAATGACAACAATAATTCTTTTTACAAGACTTCTTATAAAATACAGAATAGAAATATTAGTTTATCTTTGCTTTCTATAATAATTGTAAGTAGGTTATTCATTCACTTTTCTGAAATATTTATAAAATTAAATAAATGGTTGTTTTTTCTTATTTATAAAACAAAAATAAATCATTTTTTTTTTACATAAAAAAGCATTTCTATTTTTTATAAATATGAAACTTTTATTTTTTTTTTATTCGTTATCATAAAGAACAATAGAGATAAATTAAGAATTCTATTGGAAAAATAATTTTTTTATAATTTTTATAGACAGTTCAGTAGTTTCAATAAGCGTATAAATAGTAAAAGACTATGACCGAAAAAATTATTTCATTGAATTAATGGAAATAAAAAAGTAAGTCTCTTTAATTGAGTCTTCATTATGGATACGAAAATTAACAGCCAGAATCAATCAAAAAACATCGCCTAGTCATTCTAGATCCAATAAAAATAATGATCTATCCTTACAAAATCTCTTATTCAGATTCTTACTTTAGAATTAGATTAATTTATGTGTGATCGAGATTATTAATTGTACATAGAAATAAGGAACACACAAGATAAATTACTCGTTTTCAAACATATGAGAAACAGTTCTTGGCGTTTATAAATTCAGTTGCGCTTCGAAAATAATGAATCAGAACGCGTTCCATGTTCTAATCGTGTGTAGATACGTTTAGAGAACTTGTTGTAAGTGTCTCCACGCGGCTCAACATTGAGTCGCGTCTGGACGCGTCCAGATCTTACGTTTCAAACGCGTTTGTATACTCGCAGCATTATTGTGTACAGAATGAATGTATGATAATACATTTTAGATAAGAATTTAAACGCATTTGTTCTTGCCAACGCTAGTAAACGATTAAAGTTCTCGAAACGTATCTAAGAGACGCAGTGATGAACGCTTTTACACGCGTTTCTGGTCTAGTTCGATAAAAAACGCGACAGAACTCCAACATTTGCAACAAAAATACGTATACACGCGTCAAAAGTGCGTTTCGTGGTTATATGGGCAGTCATCAGTTTAAGCTCGATTAGTAGAAGAATCGTATGATAACTTTGTAAATATCGTATCTCAACTATTTTTCGATGTTCAATTTTGTGCGATTTCTCACTCACAAGGAAAGAATTGCACTATGTATTGTAAAAAATTCCTTTGAATTAGTGAACATTGATAATTCATACTGAAAACACCTGCGTTGAAACGCGCTTTCATTATAAAACATATTCAGACGATTTTATCCGAAAAATTGTTACTCTAGAAGAGTTAACTACCAGAGATGGGCACGGTTCCTAGGTAAATTAATGCGGTTTAGATCAATATTTCGATATATCGAGCAAGAAAAGTTAGTAAAACAAGATATTATTATAAACAGTGGAAGTATCCATATATTTTCTTGTATTTATTTCTCTAAGAAACAAGACATAAACGAACAAGTATGTTCTTTAAGAAGGAAAAGCACCTCGCAATCAACAATAATGTAGAATTAATATGACGATAAAGAAGATATTGCTTATTTATAAACACCAATTGAGCATAAATAAGTTATAAATGAAAAAACATGGATTCGTATAAAGATAATTATGTATATTCAATAAGTTCTTCAAGTCTCGGTACCAAATATTCTGTCATATTTAAACAGATAAATATTCTAGAAAAAAGGATAGCAAACTGCTTCTTTATTAAAAATCTTTATAGATTACGGAAATTCTAAGAACCCATAAAAATCACCTGTAATTAGATTAAAAATTATAGCCTTGATTTTCATTGATTTTGAATGGTTTGTATTGATTTTACTTAGTGTTTAATCATTTCCAATGTTTCAGAAATTTTTCTTATCTTTTAATAGTCTTTGCGATTCATTTTAGTTTCTAAGCATATCCAATGATATCTATTGATTAGCGAAAAGTAGATAAAAGTTACCGAAAATAATAAGAAATAACTTTTCTTGTTGATAACAAAGGAATTTTTTTATTATATTGCTTTCTTTTAATCACAAATAATGAAAGAGAATCAAGAAATCTTAGCACTTTGAAAGCTTTTGAAAATTATAATATACAGAGGTTATTTTACATTGAATGTCTAAAATTTTTCTGTTGAGAACTTTAGAAATTACATATTTTGATTGAATATATCGATCAAAGTAACCGTTTCTGAACTACTTTGATAATTAAGGAAGACGTTCTTATTATATTTTAAATATTATCTCTTTATGAATCTTTTGTTATGGAACGGTCTTTTCATATGAAATGTTTTATAAACAATGTTTATATTTGCCTTAAATTGTAGTTCCCTAAATCAATTCCTAAATGAGTTCCCAATTCGTGGCTTCTGAATCGATCAAAAAAATATCCGGTGACTGATTTAATTTAGGAACTTTCTTAACGATAATCTATATGATTACACATACTTTCTTTCACCTTCGTCGGAAGGTTGTATGAAAACTGCGTTTCTAGTCACCAGAATTTTTCCTGATTAGCGACCCCAAATAGAAAACTCATTCAGGGGTTGATTCAGAGAACCACAAGTTAGGGCAAATGATAACCTACCTTTTATACCAGACTAACGCTGCAGATAACGGTCGTTTTAAATAGAACGCATCAGTCTGAACAAAACTTACATAATTCTAGCAATTCCTGATGAAATTTTCAGACATCTCTTTTTTCGGTTCGATTTAAATTCTGAAAAACCCGAACGGTGCCTATCTCTGGTAATATAATCACATTGAGAGGAATAATTATGAAAAAAAAGAACCTAATTTGAATTTGATTTAATTAAATAAGGTTTTCTAGTAAGATTATATCAATGAAAATCAATTTTTTTTTCTTTTGTCAATATAATATATGTTAAGAATTTCTCAAAAATTTTCTATTAGAATGAATATTAAAAATTTTATTTTGTCTTTGAGAAATAGTTTTAGTTCAATATTTCAATGATTTTCATTTAAAAAGAATTCCAAAACGACGTTTGAAGATGAGTTATTTTCACTTTTAATATTTGTTCTAACTATCAATCTATGGAAATTATAAATTGATGACGATGATACATTTTCTATGATCTGTTTTCATTTAAAATATTTTTATATATATTAGAATTGATTATGTTATTTGTCTTACAAGATATTTTATTCATAAAATGAATTAAGTTGATAGAGAGAGAGAGAGAAAACGATTTGTATAAAGGCAAGATTAAATTAATTAGTTTTATTTTTCATTATTTTCCACAATGATGACAACACACTGGAATGGTATGTTGTGATTCGTAGAGAGATTTTGATGAATTTTCATCGATCTTCGATATTGATGAAGAATTGAGAGTCAACGATTGAATCATATTGTCAACTGAAACTGAATTTGTATCAATAGGATTTGATGGTATTATTGTACCATTTACGAATTTATGCACAATAGTAGCTCGTTTCTTTCCACTAGAATAAAAAAAAAAACAATAATTGATTAACTTATTTAAAAAATGAAAACATGAATCACTTACAAAATATTTTATTATAATATAATATAGACGCTCGTTTAAAATGATGGAAAAGGGATTAGACTAAATCACATTTAAAAGATGCCATTATTGGAAATATTTCAATTGAAGAAATTTCCGTAATAGATTCTAGTAATGTACATTAATACAATATATTAATGATAAAAAGAAGTATTCAAAGAGAATAAACCATCGATTTAAACCTATGAAATCATTTTAAACTTTTCATAAAAATGTTATTCTTAAACTATGTCTAATCATTTAAGAGAATATTGATTGTTTAGTTATTCGTTATACGTATATTAGTTGAAAAATGTACTACTGACAAATAAAATTTTCTCATTATTTATTTTATGATGAAATTGAAAAGTTTTTAATAGTTTTATTTTCTTGTTCAACGAATAATCAAACAAAATTGAATAGAAATTCTTTTTAACTTTATTTCAATATGAAATTTTCCTCTCAATCGATAAATGTTAACTAGATTTTCTGTGATTTGGATGTTTTTCTCTTCTGTTCTTTTGATGATATGTTATTGTATGTGTTTTATTTCGACTGTTTCCTTTTCATAAATAAATAAATAAAAAAAAACATTACCAAGTAGAATCAATTCCTGCATTGATGAAAGCTGTTTTAATTTCATCTGTTATTTCTGATAAATGTCGATCTTTTGGTTGTTCAGAACTATGATGGGAATGATTGATTAATGTAGATAAAATTTCTTTTACGTCAACATCGAGATTTTCCATGTAAATTATTTAAAAATAATTTAATTTTGTGTTCGCTTTTTTTTTCAGTAGATGTTTATCCGTTTGCGCTTTTCTTTTAACTTTTTAGTTGTTGATGTGTATGTGTGGGTAGTCTAGAAAAAGGAGAATGAAAAACAAAGATGCTTCTTTCGTTCTCTTTTGCATGATACGAGAGAAAAAATAATTGAGTTGCACACGCGGATGGGAGAAAAAGAAATTTGCCTTTTATAAGGCAAGTTAAATAGTCGACGTCGATATTGCTTTACGCGTCCTTCTCCTTTACGTCAATGCCGATAAAGAGAAACGATAGAAAGAAAGAAGAAAAAAAAAAATTTTCTGATAGCTGCAACATACGTTGAGTCAGCCGAAATGATTGCACTCGTTGACACCATGCCGTCATCTCATAAAGACATTAATATCGACAACATTTATTTCTCGCTGTATTATTGAATTCACGGACATACTTTATTTATACACATATTATAATACAACTAAATGATGAATATATATTATTTTCTTTTTTCAATTCGGAAAAGTTTTTTAGAAAAAACCCGATTGCTCTCTTTTGTTGCTATAACAATGTTTGAATGAAAACGATGATTAATGATGTTGGAGAACGAAAGCAAGACGTCATATCTTGTTGTTTGGGTTCAAATGGTTTATGAATAATACATGAAATTCATATTATTTCTTTGACTTTATGGTAGATGGATTGTTTGATATATAAATGTAAAAACCTTGGATTTAAATCTGAGTGTTATGTGAACTTCAAAAAGTAAAAATAATTGACGACAAATTGATTTTGATCGAACTATCTAAAAGCTAGCTATTTTGACCTTATCTCGTTAACGGATTGGCCGTTTGAGCTCAAAGATGTCTTACTTGACAGAACACATTTTAATCTACAAACACTCCGCGGAGGTAGTTTTTTTGACTTTTCTCGCGTGGTTCACAGGATCGTTGACTTATTTTTCTACTAAATGTAGATCTCGTCAAGACACATCTTTTGACACTAAATTGTAAGGATAAAAAGACTGGGAAGCTAAGGTAGTATTGATCACACACTGTATGCGACCCTATCTGATGACCACTGATTCTACTCTTAGAATGATATAATATCTTCAGAAATCACAGAAATTGAGTTCAGATTCGTGTTTAGCTTGGAAAATTGTGTGAGAGGAGTTATTTTTGAATGAATTTGCGTTTGTCTCTAGTAGGATTACGACCTTCAATAACCTCATCAATCTATAAGAGATATATCATAGATACAGGCATTAGTATTTTCACAATAAATCATGAATATTAATCACTATCGAGTTCAAGTTTTTACTTTTCGATAGTCCTCTTGACTAACTACAAAACCGGGTATTTGGGAAACCTCAAAACTATTGGCCATCTGAGACATATATGGGCAATTTGGTTGCTGGACGCAGTTTTTGCGCATTTGGAGACCTTTGTCTGACGATGTTTTGTTAGAAAGCTACGATTCAGTTCAAAGCTAATATCAGATTCGGAATCAGCGTTACAACTGAGTCAATTTATACATATTGTGAATAATTCTGAGAAAAATATTTTTTTTTGAGAAAAATCTCTGTACCCTCCCTCAGCGATGGTCTGGTCAATAATGACAATTTTTTCGATAACTTAGCCATTTCTTGACGGATCCTTCGCATCTTCGAACTCAACTGAGATATTGACGAAATAATTCTGTGCCCAAAATTTCAGCTCAATCGAATGTAATTGTGAAGAGTTATCGTGTAAACGGCCGGCCGGATACATCGACCGATTTTATAGAATACTCAATTTCTCGGTACACAAAAACTTATTTTAATCTATTATTTAATATATATTCTAGAAGAATAAATTTATGGTTTCCGCTTTATTTTCATTATGTCTTTGATAAATATATTTGGAAAGGATCAATCCTTTAGTTTTTCATACAATGATTACGCCCTTTCATATTATATAAAGTAGTTTGTTTGTACCATTTGAAAAAAGATCTTGGACAATTAATATGAGATTTATCAATGAGAAAAAGATAAAATCTATCATTCGATTCCAACTAAAATACGAGTTGCTACTTTTTTTCGAAGAAATTTTCATTGAAATGAGATGAAGACCTTCGATTTTTGTGTATTCCAAAAGTTCATAGACTCTAGAATTGGTTAATGTGTCCGGTCGTTTACACGATAATTTCTGAAAGGCTCACCCGATCGTCATGAAATTTTTCTACACAGCATTAACTTATCAATATCTCGAACGAGAGAAGAAGATGAGCCGAGTTCGATTTTCGTAAGTCAAACTTTTGTCACAGTTAGAATGAAACCTCACCTATTACTTAGGTCTGACCAAAAGTTCTGGCAACATTAAATAAAAATATAAAGATGTGGAGATATTTTTATTTTTCTTTTATCAAATGTTGAGAATAGTTGCCATGATTATTTATACCAAGTCCGATTCTTTCTAGCAATTTGTTAAAAGTTTTTTTGGAGTCTTTTTCGAAAAAAATTTTAGGTACCTTGGATACCACATGAACGCATCATATTTGATTTCTTGTAGAAATTTAGTGAAATTTTGTTCGATTATGTCAATTGCGTTCTAGCATTACTAGTGATGGGATATGGATTTATTTTATATAGGTTACTCATAAGTCATCTGATACTAGCTGGCAAATTGAAGATGTATCGTCAAAGGCTATTGTTCATGAAGACAAATTTTAACCATAACTTCGTTTGGTATATTCTTTAAATCAAATAACCCTGTTTTTATACATAGTGTAGATAAAGGCAAGACTGTGGGTCACAAATATTATATTGATAATTGTCTGAAGCCTTTTATTAGTGAAATATGGAAACAAACAGAGATGTCAGCTTCAAAATGTAGAAAATTGCTTGACAATCATCGTCGAATTCATACTCATCCAATGTTATTAACTATATGATAAAGGAAGGCGTCAATATTATCTTACATCTACCATATTCGTCAGGCCTGATACTATGTAATTTTTGGCAAAAAAATTCTATCGAACGTAGTTTAACTGATTAAATAAACGAGACATGATAAGTCCATGCAGTATCCAAGGTACCTAAAAATTTTTTCGAAAAAGGCTTCAAAAAACCTTTTAACAAGTTGTTAGAAAGGATCGAACTTGGTATAAATAATCATGGCAACTATCCTCAATATTCGATAAAATAAAATTAAAAATATCTCCAAATCTTTATATTTTCATTTAATGTTGCCAGAACTTTTGGCTAGACCTAAGTATCTAGTGTTACATAATCACAAAGTTTCAAGTTTATATCTCATCACAGCGATGAATTTTTTTCCGAAATTTTCCGGCAACTAAAGATAATGTTAAAATAACAAGAAATTTACTATTTCCAACGCTTTTTACTAAAAGTATCATGAGCTATTTTTCACAATCTTTTTCAGATTTTTGGTTTATACTTTGAAGCAAATCATTTTTTCTCGTTAAAATTCACCCTCACCCTCACACCCTCGATTGTAGTTCAACTCGTAAAGTTTGTCGTTCTTTTCACGTGAGAACAATTCTGTACTATAAATCTTTTGATGAATAAGTTAATATTGGAGATAAACAAAAAATTTGATTCTTGTTAAAAACAATTCTAAAATAGACTTTGTTTCATATTGAAGCGTTCAATAATAGAAACAAATATATAAAAAAAACAAAGATATAGGCTGATGTGATGAAATGGTGATACTGGCAACAGAGAAAAGAAAAAGATTTCTTGTGTAACTGAGTCAGATAGGAAGATCATAAAAAATTCATAATCTGTAAGCTAAAGTAATTGTATGTCCTTTACTTAATCATATATGTTTCGTTAAACAAACTTTATAATACTGAAAAAAATATTGTTTTATTTCCATGGAGCAGCAAATTTTAAATTGCTACTATTTTTGAAATTTGCTTGTCAAAATTTTCAATTTCGAGAACTTTTAATTACTTTCAATATCATTTCTCAGAAATCATCAGATATTTACTTCTACTATACATCTTTGAGAACTACTAGAAAGCAGAAATATTTCCATTTGTGCTTAAAAGAGTCCAAATATTAAGAGAAGAGCCTCTCAATTAGATAAAATTGTTTGGGGACATCCCTAATATGAATAGTTATGATTTTATTGTTTCTCTTTTGAAGATTACATCAATACACATATATTTCATACTTTTTTTTGTTTTCTAATTCAATTGCCGTGAAACTACCGAAATTGAATATTACATGGACTGTTCTCAAGGAACGTCAGTGTCAATGCATTAGTATTCAAAAGGTTCTATATTTCACTATAATCTGTGTTTAAGGTGATCATAATCATACGACGTTATTCGGGTGATTTTCGTAGATACATCACTTCGCTCTTATCAATTCAGATCGTCAGTTTTGTCAAACACTGATATGATGTTGTGGTATTGCTCTTATGATTATTCTTCAAACTTAAGATTTCTAGCGAATTTGACCTTCTCATTAAAGAGATTCCGTTACAAAACGTTGACTTATTCGATTTGATAAATTGATTTCACCTGTAGTAACATGTATTAAAATATTCAAAGTAGTAAATCGTATAATTGATAGCGATTGTTCATCGAGTGAACTCATAACCAACGAACACAAAGCCAAAAACATGCTACTGTGGGGCCAATTGAATTTTCCCCCTTCGTATTTTTGAGTTTTTATCACTATAGTCCTTTTATTTTTTGAGTAGTAAAAAAATGTTAGATTTTTTTCTAATACATTTTTTTATACTTCAAATTGTATTTGATGCTCAAAATAAAGACATCAAACGATGCAGCGTATTCTGAGCTTTCTCTCCATATATATCAGATCAAAAAAATAAGAGAACTATAATGATAAAAACTCAAAAATACGAAGAGAGGAAATTCAATTGGCTCTCACAGCACTTTATTTCAAGTGATGCACTACGCAGATGTGTTTCAAAAAATTTAATTAATTAATTGAAAAGTTTAACAAAAGAGAACATATAATATTTTATATCATTGTATTACCTTTTTCATTTTCTTGTTTATTTCTTCATCGTAAAAATCATTTGATACTCTAGTTAAATTTAATTTGTTTTTTGATAATGTATATTTGTACACACTTGTTCACTTATTTAACTATTCATCAATTGATTTACACAGACATTCACAAAACTTTATCTCAGCTATAATGAAATTTACGACAAAGGCGCACAATATCTAGCCAATGATCTGATACAAAACTTCTTTTTCAACTATTCACTCACTATTTCCTTTAAACACTCGTAGAACTTGACCTTCGATGGAATGAAATCGATAATCAAGGAATACAGTATTTAGCTAATGCTTTACGACAAAACAGAGTAGTACAACACGTCCCATTTTTCTTCGTATTTAACCATTAATTCGTTGATCTGTACAGTCACCCATTCTACTAGACCTCGGATGCGATGAAATTAGCAAGCACGAAGCACAACATTAAGCTCAGTCAGAATCAAATGGGTGACAATTTTTTTTACTTTTTAGCATGTTCTGTAAATAGTAAAAGACGTTTATTATGTAATGTAACTATGGTATTGCTTCGGTTACATCACATGAAAATAGTATGAAAAGTCGTGTTCAGAGTAAATGCAATAAAAAGCTTCAGTACGCCACGCCAGGCATAAACAAACGAATAGTTATATACCAGGACCAAATATTAAGTAATTGTTGTTGTATCACTAAGTAGTCTTTTGTTTCAGTTCTACAATATATAATTACAAAACGACCTAGTGTTACTAAGATGAAAATTTCTAGTAGAGGAAGATGATCGTTCATTAAGATGATCAGTATACCAACGTACGGCAAATATCTATATTCAGAAGGTGAATGAGATAAAACAGTTAAAGAGGAATAAGTAACGTACCCTTTCACTTTACCGACAAGATCTTCTTTTTCAAGCCATAATTGTCCTGGTTTATAAAGACCGCGATCATCGACTTGATTGTAATCGCCTTTAGTCAAATATTTTACATACCCGTCGCTTCTAGAAAGAACAGAAAATACCATGAAATGTCAATAATTGCCTACTAACAAAAATAAATTACCTTTCATGCATTTTAATTACTCGATGAACGATTGGAATATCACGACCTTCCAATTTAAATACGACAGTTTCGCCTGCACGAATACATTCTGTATGATAATTAGTCAGCAGAAGAAGATCACCGCGGTTGGGAAAAATAAGTCCTCCACTACCGGTGTAAAATCAAATTTACTTAGGATTTTCATTAACTAATTAAAGATCACAGACCTTAACACGAGGATGATAGGTTGTGTACAGTTGGTCAACACTATAAGACCTTTCCAAATCATGATTATTGTTAAGATATTTAGTCCACATGTGAGCACTTGATATAATCCCTATGTTTTGAAAAACAAATTTCATTTCAACAGATGAGAAATATAATTGAAAATAAATTACCTGTCGTTTGTTTATGCGTGTAAAGAAAGAAAAATAATCATGCATGTTGGAGAACAAAACTCTAATAACAATTATAAAACAAAGAGAAAAAAAAAGATATGCTTATTCAATGATTATCAAAGTATACGACACGGTCATATATAAACGCAACGTACATTGACACGTGGCGGTAACAGAACAGAAAAATCAATCTTTCTGATCGCGATCATAGTTATATTTTACAGGACACCATCATCAAGGCACATAAAATTGTACAATGGTTTTAGATTTAACATGAAAAAGTCATGGCATATAATAAATGAACGTTTAAAAAATAGATTTATCGCATTATTCTCAAATTTCAGCTTCATGACATAAAATTTAGGCGTTGAACTTGTTGTACGACCTCTCTGAAGGAACAAATTTAATTATTTTAAATATGTTATTTATTTCGTTAGAGTCAAATGGAGAGACACATATACTTTTTAGCCTTAACTGACTCGATGTTTATTCAAGTGAGCACTACATCCTCATTGCAACTATTTCACATTCAACATGCGCTTATATACAAAAGGACATCCTTTGTCTGATACAACATCAATTTGTCTTGTTATATTACGGTAACTCGTTAACAAACCTAAATTACTTACTATATAAATATCTCAATAATAAATAGACATGTCATTTTTGGATATTGTATTTTAATTTGAAACCTTTTCCATTCAGCCGTTATCATGTTTTTAGAACTAAATCAATATAACGTGATTTATTCTGATGAATTAACCAATCTGATTCATCCATAGAAGAAACTTTTGTACCTCCGTGGTAGTGTCTATATTTTTTCATAATTTATTCATTTCCTTTAAAAAGTAATCACAACGACAGATATCGAGTAGTACCTGGAAACGAGCAGTATAATTTTGCTTGATGCTTTCAACCATTAAAAGCATAAAGATGTCACTCAAATAAAAGAAAATAACCACAAAAGTTTTGTGACAAAATTTCATGTACGATTTTGCAATCAACATATTGCTTGATTAGTTAAAATATAAATTGAACTTTGATGATTAATTTCGCTCTATCTTTCTATACTATTTGATCAATATTCAACTAAGATTGAAGTAATAAAATTTCGACAAAAACGTTTTTTGTCAAATTCTAGCTGGTAGCAAGAGTGTATAAAATCATCTACACGTGTTGTTTTTTCGTTTTTTCTTTCATCGTCGTCTCCTTATCTCTTGTAATAACTAACATTCCATACGTACATATACATTAACACATCCGTCGTATTGGATTTGTGTGCACGAGTCGTTTATTTGTGTATCTTTAAGAAATTTCAAATGAGTACAGAAAATTGCTGATCAATCTCCTTCTCTTAGAACAGTGTAAAGATGGTCCAAGCTATTTCGTGAAGGTCGAGAAGACCTTGAAGATGAAGTACAATCTCGTAGACCAATCAGTGAAACTATCAACGATGATCCTTATCTCACGATCGAAGAATTACAAGAGCAAACTGATTTAAGCTATGGCACGGTTCATCGAATCATCATCACTCATTTAAACCATAGAAAGATCACTGCACGCTATGTACCTAAAGATCTCACCGATTTGCAGCAGGCAGAACGAGTTCGAATATGTAAAGAAAACTTAGGAAAAATTCGGCAAGGAACATGGAGATTATGTTATATAATAACTGGTGACGAATCGTGGTTTTTATCATAAACAACTTGGTCGAAAGCCACCAAATGCAGCGTAGATGAGAAGAGGAGATCCTCCACCTACTGTAGTTCGAAAAAGTAAGTATGCTCCAAAGACCTTATTAGTCATCTTTTTTAAATCGAGCGGTCCTTTGTTCATTCACCGTTTGGAACGAGGACGAACCATTGATCAGAAGGTCGCATAGTAATACCGCGTTCACTTAACTCTCCTGACTTATCACCATGTGATTTTTGGTTATTCGACTTAATCAAAGAAAATCTGATCGATGAAAGTGATTCACAATCATTATATGTGATGCTGTGGTCAGTTTCATGTACCCTCTGAGCAAAGAATAATACAAAAAAAAACATTTGACAAAACTCATTCTTGTATACATTTTAATTATTAAAATGAGAAAATTTATTATTATCTGAGAGCAAATAAGAAAAATCTTTTATATTGTTATCATTTCAATAGACGTTATTTCCATTTGTTGTTTTTGAACATTTTTCGAGCACCAACGATAAGCATGTAAAGATTGACCAACAATTAAACGAAGAGCATATATTAAACCTAAAGAATAGACAAATGTTTTATTTTAATTTTTTAATAATTTATTTTTCATTTACCTCCATATAATCCAAGAATAGTTGTTAACATAATAATTGGATTATTTTTATCGGATAATGTATATTGACATTTTAATGGATGACATGCTTGAAAATAAGCAGTATAATTACTTTGATTTTTCCATTTTTCTATAAAAAGTTTATCATTCAAATAACCTAATGAAATATTTTGAAATTTAGATAAACGAAAACCATCATAAGGAAAACAACCACTAACAATATCATCTTGAATTTGTTCCGTACAATTAAATGATGTAGCACAAGTACAATTTGATGAAGAAAAATAATGTGGATATGATAAAAATATATGTTCATCATGTTCATCAGTAAAATTAAGTTTCCAATTATTTGTAAAAACATTAAGTAAATGATTAACTTCAAATGAATGAATAATAAATGTTTGTGTTCGACGATAATATGATGGAATTTGAGATATAAATGTTGATATAAGAGATTCACTTTGAATAATAAATGAAGAATATGTCATTGTTTCTGCACTAATTAATTCACGTGCATTAAAAATCTCTATAGTATTTTTAACAATACGATTAGCTTGTTGACAAAGTGATGATAAAACACTATAATGTGTAGCTAATTGTATAGAAATTTTATCTTTCTTTTCAAATAGATCAATTAAATAAGATGGTTTAATATAATGACTAGAACATATTGAATGATATTCTGGAATTATCGATAAAAATTTCATATGACTAATAGCAACAGTTGAACAAGGACAAGATAAAGTAGAAATATTTCTTGAATGAAGTTTATTAACAGTATCAGAATTTGGATATGAAATTAATTTATTTCGAATTTCTTCACTGAATGGACCAGCATAGAGAAGAGCAGTAATAAGACATAAGATAAAAAGAATAAGATAAATACGAGTAGCAATTATTTCTTCATATTTTCTTTGTTCATTAGTTGGAACTTTTTGACTAATAAATAAATTCAATGATCGTAATGATTGACATATTTTCCAAAATGAAAAAGAATTTTTCTTTACATTAGAAGTATCAATACAATTGTCTAGAATTAAACAAATATAGAACATTTTATCTTATTATAAATGATTATTCTTACCTATTGTTTGTAAACTATCTATATTGTTTTGTTGTTTTCTCCATCGTCGTCTTATAAATCTAACAAAATCAGGTAAAATAATATCTAAAATAGCACTTAATCCACTATAAAAACCAAGCATCATTGCAATAATATAAGTTCGATCAAAACGTCGTATTAAACTATAAGTACATTGTTTAGGTGCACATCTATTATAATAAGCTGTAAAATTAATTATTGAACCCCAATCTTCTATAAATAATTGTGAAACAATAGATCCAATTTTAGTTTTAGGATGAAAACGAGTATTATTTTTTCGTAGTGGTTGAATATGATGAATACGTATATCTAATGGTTGAAGTAAACCAATAGCATCAAAATGATACATATTAATTAATAGTTGAAGACATGTTTTATCAAATAAACATTCAAGATTAGATAATAGAATAGAATCAATTGTATAACAACCAATAACTAAACCAGGTATAAGAATTTTTGGTTGAAGATTATTACTATCAGATTGATAATAAAAACCTTGTGGTCGAACACATTGTGATGAAAATGCACATGAACAAGAACTATTATGAATATTTTGTGGATAAAATATTGGTATCCATTTTAATGTTTGATTATCAAATATTAATGAAAAAGCAGCACTTGTTAATAAATTTGTTACTAAATGATTAATATGAAATGAAGAACGTAATAATTCAGGAAGATTAATATATAATGATTGTGTTTCTTGTTCAAATTGTTTTAAACGTATTTGAATTTGTTCATGAAATTGTTCATATGATAATATATTAACTGATATTAATCGACGTGTTTGAAATGAATAAATTGAATTTTCTACTGTTTCTTTTGCTAATTGACATAAATCACGTATTATATTAAAAAAAGCTTGACCACTTATTCGAAAATCTACACCAATAAAAAATGTTGTATTTAATTTTATTTCTCGTAAATCAAAATATGATAACCAAAGTTTTTTAATAAATTCACTTGAACATATTGAATGATATCGAGGTGATATTGATATTATTCGACCATATGACATTGAAAAATGTGAACATGAACAAATAAAATTTGATGAATAAACAGATTTTAATTTTATATATTCATCTATTGATGGTGATGGAATTGTATATGTTTGATTACGTTTAACTAGTGATGTATAAAAACTAAGTATAATAAGACCCAATAATAAAAAGAATATATATAGACGAGTACTAATAATACCAATGTATTCTTCTTCAATATCATTTTTGTTATTAGATGGAAATAGATTAAATGTTTTTATTCTTCGATAAATATAGGATATTAAAGCTAAAATAGTTAATAAAAATATAGAATGATCAGTAATAAAACTTTCAACAGACCTCTATTTAATGGTTTAGATCGATGATTTAAAATCGATTGTTCCATTCCAATTTGATCTTGATCATTAGATAATTGTTTTTGTTGTTTTTTTAAAATTTTAATAAAAATTGGTATAATCATTTGCCAAAGAATAACTAAACCACCAAAAGCACTAATACATATAGTAAATATTGAAGCAATACGAAATCGACCTTGATAAGTATAAGTAAGTAATCGAGGTGCACAAAGATTATAATAATTTTCATAACTAAATGTTTTATTCCATGATTCAATAAATAATGATTCATCAAATATCGAACCAATTGTTCGATATGGAGAAAATCTTGATGAAGATTTTTCTAAAGGTTTTGGATGAGATATATTTGGTTGAAGTGATAATATATTTATACATGATTGATTATAAAGACATTCAAGAGTTGATTGTTTAAGAGATTCCATTGGTAAACAACCAGCCATTAAACCTGGAATCTAAAAACAAAAGATTAATTTAAAAATTCTCATTTATAACTATTGGAAATGAAAAATTTATTTACTTGAGATAATGTTAAATTATAAAAAATTTCTGCTGGATATGTACATTGATTTTCTTGTAATCGACAATTACAAGATGTAGTTCCATTTTGCATTAAATAACTTTCACTATATATAAGAAAATAATCTGAAGGATATTTTGATTGAATATAAAAATTTGTACGTAATGCTGACATAAAACCATTTTGTGTTATAGCTAATGAGACATATTTTACCATTCGTTTTTCATTTTCTAATAGATTAGTTTGAAAATTATTTATAAGAACATTAATTATTTCATTAAATTCAATACGTGATAAAACATAACCAGTAATTAAATGTGTAGAATTAAATGTATAAAGTTCATCATTTACTGATTGATATGCAATATTACAAAGTAATGCAAGTGATTGAAATTGTGCAAAAGTAAATGTACGAATATCAAGAACATTATGATAAATTAAATTTGGAAGAAAAAGTGAAGATATCCATTCTTTACTTATAAATATACTTGAACAAATTGGATGAAATAATGGAAATAATGAAATAAATTTATAATAAGGATTTGATACTTTTGTACAACGAATATTTATTGTTGTTGGATAATCTATTTGAATTTGTTCAAATTGAGATAAAGTAAAATTTTTAAGAGTTATACTATGTGTTCGAATAATAAGACTTGTATAAGTAAATATAATTAAAAATGAAATAAAAAGAAATAAAAGAAATATTCTTGTACTAAGAATTTGTTCAGAATGATTAAGTGATGGAGACCAAAATGGATGATCAGAAAAGAAATTTAATTCACGTATCTTACGAATAATATATAAACGAGTAGAAATAAAACAATTTCTAAATAATACATATAATCTATTACTCATTATGATTATTCATAATTTATCATCTTAGAATATTTCTTAAAAATCATTCTCCATATCATTAAACTTTCAATATAAAATCTAAAATATTTGTATAAGCAATTTAAAAAGAGTTTAAGTTAAAATTTCCACTTACTATTTTCTTCTAAAATATACGTAAATTATACAAACGATAAAAACAGAACGAGAAGAAAGAATAAACTAATTACATGAAAAGTGTTAACGGATAGAATTTATTATACATACGTTGATATGATCAATGAAGCTGAAATAAATTATACATTTCCAAATCTGTTGAATAATATATTTATCTTTTTTATTAAGATTAAATTTAGAATTGTCAAAAAAAAAAGATATTAATTAGTTTTCCTTGTCTTATTTAGCAGAAATAAAAATCGTTTTTTCTTCTATTGCATCTGACATATAAACATGTGTAATAAAACGGTAATAATTTGTTTAGATTTATTTATTTTTTTCTCCTTCGTTTTATTCATTGAGGAATGCATATATGATTATTTTTCTAACTGTTTTCTTCTTTCTTAAGATGTCTATATGGTCTAATTGAATGACGGAACAAGATAAAGAATAATATTTTTATTAGATCAAGAAGAAAAGATTAAAGAAATATATCAAACTAATAGTTTGCACTGAGCTGATAACTATGTACGGAAAACGAGCACGTCATTTATATTAGTACTTATTATTGAATAGTTACTTTTTCTTTTTTTTTTTTGATATAATTATCAAGCAAAGTTCTTTAGTTATTATTCAATATCTTCCGAACATATCTATTCCAATCACTATAATGCATATAAAATATTTCATTTGATATTATTCAAAATATGTGTTATAATTATTTTTCTTTTTTTCCGTTACTGCCTTGTTTCTATTATCTTTTTCTGTAGATTCTCGAGAGAACATCACTGTATTGCTCGTATATTAACAATGATGTGATGACGATTTCCAATATGTTCTATAATTTGTGTCATTTATCTAGCAACTTTGATAAGATACTATCTTAGATCTTTTAAGTTTATCAAATAAACCTATCATAAATTGAACAAAGGATGGCGCCGGATAAGATCGTAAATCTGCTACTTCATCAATCACATCCCAAACATATGTCAAAAGAAAATTTATATATTTTTACATGTTTTCATGTACTTTTTTTCGGCTTTGACTTGAATACAACAAACATTTTTCAGATCATCTTTATATATCTCAGTCCTATTAGCATCAATTTTTTATAGAAACCCTCAAACATTGTTCCAGCGTAACAACTCATTTTCCCATATACCACAATGATAAGATTGAAACTTTCTTAAAAATTGCGTTGTCACTTCCTCTACAAAATGCACTAATTTTTGTCAAAAAATGGATACGTTAGAAACTTTATTTCTCATCAAAATATAAGTCCTACTTCCCCTCAGTTTTCCATTTCTTAAATTTTAACCTATACGCCCTACAGATCAAACTTTGATGGGAAATAAAGACTTCGCGTAGTTTTGCATGTTGATTACGAATATCATGCTTATTTTCTATAACAACCAACTTAATCCTTTGGACAAAAATTAGTGCATTTGATCTTATCGTTCAAACTGAGAAAGACGTATTCGGTGTCAAAAATTCTCAAGAGCACAATTGACGATCATATGAGCAAATGTGTATGCATGATTATATATAAGAATGACCTCTAAAATTTTTGTTCTATTCAAGAGAAAGCCGAAAAAAATATATGAAAACATGTAAAAATATATAAGCTTTTTTCTGTTATATGTTCAGGATGTGATTGATAGGGTGGTAGATTTATGATCTTATCTGATGGGGTCCTTTCTATTTAATGAAAATGAATTTCAATTATCATAATTAAGCGACAGGATGTAATCGTAAGAAAATTATAAAAAAATCAACAAATCTTAAAAGTTGATTAATGTTTTTAATTTTTACATTATTCATTTAAACAATGTTATCGAATTCCATTTCTATGATGATATAAAAATTGTATAGTTGATCATGCTTTCTAGAATATCGCGTTGAAACATCTATTTTTTGGGTTGTAGAAACATTTTAAATTACGACTCGATGACACGGATAAAGTATATACGATTCAAGTTCATATTAAATGTTTATCACTTTTTTCGTGCATATTACCATGATGAATATTATTAAAATCTGATTGCCATCATGAAACAATACATAGGACTATGGTTTTAAAATAAGTCGAAAAATATTATAAGAGTCTAAGATGTTATAAGGAATCTTTTCAATACCTACTGTTTTAATAATATTTTAAAGGTTCTAAACTATCTAACTAGAACTTTGTTTCAGAAAACTTCTGCACACAATGATTCTTACTGGAAAATGTAAAGCTTTAAAAGACTCGTACAGTATTATCTATTGAAAAAATGTTTGCTACAAGCTTCTCTTTACAGAATAGTTTTTCTTTGCATAATTTATTGTGATAATTATTTAACAGCATTATATGAATGATTTTATTATCGTAGTGAATGTTAACAGTCGATAAAGTGATATACTGTATGTGTATATCTACAAGAGATTGTTTTTCAAGTCTACCATATTGTGTTAAAAAGTGATATGATGATATTCGAACGATTTCCAATAGTATGACACATGGTTCATTTATACAATACTGAACGTGAATCTTATACATCACGTAAGATATCAATGTTCAATGAGTATGTTTTTGTGGCTTTATCTATCAATACGAATACCTTTCGTAGAGGAAAACATGAGAGTGTCACCAACGGCGGTTTTTTATACGTAGGTGCATTTACATGTAGCTTATCTTTATCCATTTAAAATGGGTATGATATGAGCTAATGGGATCGATTTAGGCTCATGCTAACTTGTGCTTATTGCACACGATCATCATTAAAGTAGTTTAGCCGGAAATGGTCTGTGATTCAAAAAACACTGCACCTGCAATTGTAAAACTATTTCATTCAACATTCAATGCCTTTCAAAGTAGCTTATACATCTTCATTTCCTAACAGATCAATTCAAAGAAAATTCCTTCTTCAAAAACAAAGTACAAGATACACTCTGATCCTGAACTTCAACGAGACGTTTTCCTTAAGATGAAGAGGTTCCAACTGCTGTGTACCCGAAATCTTGTACTTTTTTATCATCAGCTGTCTGCAGGGGTGATAAATTATATGGAGAGGGAACTAGATAGTTGCGCACGAGGACACAAGCACAAAAATAAAATCAACGCATATGGTTTTTATTCACCAGTATCCATCATCCAGGAATCGACAATTTAACGAAAATGAAGGGCTTCTAGGGGCATGTAACATTACTGAGACAGAGGGAGGATAAGCAGAGAGTGAGATAGGGGAGGAGAGACGGGGGACCTAGAGCTACGTGGAAGTGAAGCAGCGAGAGAAATGAAGGGGAAAGAGACCGAAAGAAAGGGAGAGAGAGAGCAGAAATGGTAGAGATCGAATGGCAAAAGTGAGAGAGGGAGAGAGAATAATAAAGGTTATGATCTTTGAAAGTCGAATACTCAAAGTGTCTCTTAAATTCCTTGGACTTTCGGTTTCTGAATATTTCGTCTCACCTTGTGAAGCCTCACGTTCAATTTTCACTTTGTATACCTTATGTATAAGTTAACTTTATTGTTTTGTGCTCAACCTTCCGGTGCTCATATTTCCTCGTGCTCAACTTTCACCAACCCGCCACAAACTCATTCTGATTTTTTCATATGACCCACCCTTTAGTCGAGGGAATAGTACTGATGATGAGACAGTTATCCCTGAAAGCTCTATTAATATTGCTAATATAAATTGATAGACATCCAACTAAATAAATTCATTGATTTATTTTATTAAAATCAAATCTTTTTCAATTTTTCACATTACATCTTTTCGACATTTTATAAGCAAGATCTGCATTGTCTAAAGTATTTTGTATATATGAAACAATAGTATCTTCATCAATACTAACCGATAAAACCTTTAAATAAATAAAAGTATTATTTTATCAAAGAAAAATTTTCTTTACTTGTCCTTTGCGATTAACACCAATAATGCCTGATGTTGATTCATATGGTGCTGTGACAAATATTGTATCAGCACTAATACGATTCGTATAAATAAGTGTTCCACTTTCAATATCAAATATGTGTATATAACCATATTTAGTAAGTAAATAAATAACACCATATTTAGCTGATGTCTGCATATCAACAGGAAAAGCATTTGGTTCTTCAGCTGGAAATTGAACATCAATAGCTTTCTTTTGGAATGGTTGATTCTCTGTTGCTGGTGTTCGAACTTCAATAATATGAAGCTAAAAATAAGAATACGAAAAAAGATAAGATAAAAAAAGTATTTCTATTTACTTTTCCTCCTTGTGCTCCACGAACAGCATATGAAAAAATTATTGATGGTTTTTTATTTCCTTCAAGATTAAATTGTGTAAATGTAGCAGCATGCCCTTCAATTAGTTCTGAAACTTTACGCTCAACAGAGTAAAGTTGCATACGACCAACAACACGACCTTCTTGTGCTTGAACACCTAAAAGTAAACAAAGTTTTATTAAAAAAAATTAAGATTAATCTCTTACCATTAATAAGAAGCCATTGTAAGGATTCATCAATACGATAATTCATTATTTGGCATCCTTGTAAACTCTGATGACGATCAAACATTTTAACCGGTTGACTATCACCTTCCATAGACCAATGATAAACTGATGTTTCAGTTACAATACCAATTGTATTAACACTAATCCATTTCCAAAAAATACAATCTTCAGTCATATTATATGTTTTCATTCGACTACGTAATTCAACATTAAAAATTTGTAATGTTTTACCAGCTAGAACATTATTTTTTCAATAAAAAACAAACGTTTATTTTCATTTACCTTTTAATGCAATAGCTTTACTGGCTGGATTCATAATGGCTGAATCAGCTGTAATCGGTCGTCTAAACGGATTATTTGGGTCAGCCATATTAACAAGAGTAACAAAAGCTGTTTCATTAACTCTTTCCCGGACACAGATAAATTTATCTGATTCCATTGTGAGTGTACTAAAACCAGTATTTGATACATTGATACCAACATTTTGTAACTAAAATAAAAAATAGTACGTGACTTAATTGAAAGTAATAGAATTCTTTACTTGTAGATGTTCTTGAAACTTGATCGGCAATTTTTCTACCATGTTTGCAAAGTTTCTCTCGCATAACAGAAGGCTATTGCCTATAAAATAATCCAGAGGACGGATCAGCAGATTGTAGTATTTATTTTATTGATTTATACAAACATTGAACGGTTTTAAACTTTCAAGTAGCACTTCATATGAGAACCGAAAGGTTGCATTCAAAATAACAAAGATCTCATAGAAACTCATCTTTTTAAACATGAAACACTTTTCGTAAATAAAAAAGTTGTCAAAAACTCTCTCAAAAACTCTATCTATATAAGAAGATCCCTTCAAGAAGGATTATGTGAAAAACTCCAAGACAATATAATAGTCTTCAAATGTGAGAAGGAACTTAAACCGAGTTCGATGATTACAGATTCATTATAGCTGTTATATGTTTTTACTATCATTTTCTTAGGTTGTTCATTGTATAGTAATTTACTATAATCAATATTATTTTAGTATATTTTATGGCAGGGTTATTTTTAATGTAATACTAATAGGTCGTTTTTCATGTTCTCCTTTTATAAGTACTTATGTTGCAATCAAGAACACTTTTTTCTATTTTTCTAAGCGGAAAATTTTTTGAAAAATACTTGTCCTTTGAGAAAATTTTTTATTTTTACAACTGAATCTGTACATTTATCTTATATAGATAGAGATCGATTGCATTAGTTCTAGAAGATCTAGTCTAGCTCACTTATGAAAGAAAGTTTTCTACGCTGATGGAGCATCAAATGTTGGAATTTCTTTAGTTTCACATGGGGAAGTTGCCATAACCTTTATTATTTAATACTGGTTAATCCTATCTTTGACACGCATTTATTGAGTATAAAATATCTTATGCACGCTATATGAAATTATAACGTCACCTTTTTGAGAAAATATTTTGATCCACTTCATAATATTTGCATACATCGATAATATTCATTGTTACAGAAATAGAATTAGTGATATGAAGATAATCGGAATCTTTCGAGTAATTCTTCATTTTAAGTAGTATTCCTTATTTAGCATAGTCTAAAGTCTTTTATATATATAATTCAATATCTACTTCCAATATTTTCACATCTTAAAATGATAATCAAAACTAAGCTACATAGTATATGAGTGAAAACAATAGAAAAACTTGTTCATAATTAATTTTTCAGCTGCTAGCCAATCCAAAATGAAACAACTGGAAGCTATAATCTCTTAAGGTCAGCTTATTCGAAAAAAGAATTAATTATACTCCCTTTTTAGTGATTCTAAAAGCATTAATAGTCGCTTGTTCTAGTCATGTTTAAATAAATCTGAGAAAAACATAGTATATTACAAGATAAAATAGATCAAAAACAAGCTATGATCAAAGAAGAATGTTCTCACTAATAATGATTTAAAACTGGCTTTATTTTTTGAAAAGTGGACTGTTCTAACTCCCTCAAATTAATATTTTAATTGGAAACGATTTATTTTTAAATTCAATATTTATAACTATAAATTAATTTCTGAAATTAATAATTAAATGAGATTATCTAAGTATAATAAGCTTTTTTTAAATGCCATAAATGATCAAGAAATCGAAACATTAATCGTGAGTCAAATGATAAATGCTGTGATCACTATTAGAATCTATGAAACCTTTTCATTCACTTATAGTCTTCTTATGAAAGATCATCTGAGATTTTTTAGTTTATCTAAAAACTATGTTAGTTCATGCATTTTGCATATCTCTTTTAAAACCATATACAAAATTATTTAACACTTTACTCTTCAAGAGAGTTATCGGAGAACTGTAAGTAAACCATTCATTAATTTTAGGACTGTTAATCATCGGTATGCTTATGCTATATCAGTCAAAACATAAAGTTGTTTATACTGACTACAATGCAATGTCCATCTGGATGAACATTGGAAGGTAACGGCTTAAAATTGGTCATTCTCATAGTTTTATACTTATAAAAAAATATTGTTAATACTCAAGAGATTCATCGTCATTTCAGCTTTGTTGGAAGTTTTCGAAGTTGTGAAGCCGTATGTTCAGATAATTGAAGGAAATATACAGGATTGATAGTAAATTTAGTGAGAAGGGTGTCATTCATACCATTAGACCGTTTGTCATATTTAGATTAAAGCCGCGCACATATGATTTGTTTTTAGTATCACAGACAAGAGGTATCGTGCGTTATATGACTTTTACTGAAGTTATCATCAATGCTGGACTTTTCTTTTTATCGCTTGAAGAGAAGAACTGTTTAGTTCGAAAGTTCAGAAGGGACCGAGTTGGATGTCCGATATCCTCTAATTAATGTTCCTTTTTGTCGAAAGCACAATTAAATCTTCAAATTATCGTTTCTATGTGTATACATGAGTAGTGCCGTTTACTGAAAAAAGACCATTTTCATGCCACTCCATTCCAACGTCCATTGGGGTAGACATTACAAATTCATGAGAATTCTAATTTATTATCCCACTCATCATTTTTATAAAGTACTTTGTACAATTGATGAGTATCTAGCTTGTAGATATCAGTTCCAAGGTCAAAAAAAGTATTCAGAGGCTTTGCTAATGCTGGGTTCTGAAAGAAAGATGGAGCAATTGAAAAATTTACACTTTCTATTTTAACTAGCTCGAACATACGCTATTGGAAAAGGTTTTATTAAATTACCAATCGAGAGCGTATGGAGTTATTTGCAACCTATATAAAGTTCGCTTTGGATTATATGCTCTACTTTTTTTCAGTACTGCATATACCAATATCCATTGGGGTGGACATTGTGGGGGGGGGGGACGGGGAGGAGGTAAAGGGTTAACAGTGGGTCCATCAGAATAGCAGATAGTATAACTGAAGATCTTTTTATTTATTTGTCTTAAAACAGAGAGCTTATCAGATTTTTTTGTACTATCTGAAAATGTACGAAAAAATGAATATTTTTTTCTTGTAACTCTAGGAGATCTATTATTGGTGCATACCCCATTATTCAGCAAAAATCGTTTGGATGAAGCTGATATTTTGGGTTAATGCCTCTCTCTAGAAGGTGTTTGTTTTGAGACAACTGAATCTCAAATTTCCCTCAACCCAATTACCTCGTTTCTGCCAAACCTTGTCCTAAGAATGATAATAATCAAATAGTGAAATATCATCGTTAGCTGTACGATTGAAGACATGTTTCAATACAATCTATGGCCATACAAACAGATCTCATATCTATCTATAGCGCATATACTTTACTATATAACATGTTTCTTCCGACTTTAGATATCGATCTACATCATTTTTATGTAAAAATTTCATAGAGAATAATCTCTAATAAAACTTCTTGACAAATCCAATCGTTTCTCTTATGAAGTTTTAGATAAATCATCAAAAAGATTTCATCTTTTTCTATAAATTAATTGTCTGATCAATTCAGATATATAATTAAGACACTTACTAGAAGAAACAGCGACAGAAATTTTCTTCACAAGGTATGCAGAATCTTGCTGAATTGAGACATGAGGTGCTTGAGAAAATTCTTCTGATAACTGTGCTAATTTTTCTTTCAATTGTCTTAAGTCTATTTCATTGAAATCTTGTTCTTGACGAATATGCTTCAATTGATCAGTTAACATGGCTAAATTAACTTCTATTTGAGTATTATGTTTTGTTATATGATAAGATAATTCTTGTCGACATTTTTCTGCTGTTTGTTTAATTTTTTGTATTGAATCTCTTTCCCATTGATCAATTTGTTTGATTAATGAATGTTGTTGAGAATGAGCTATTTGTTCAGTTAGTGTTTGCCTAAAAAGATCATGATTCTGCTCAATTTCATCTAATTGTTGACTTAGTTCTTGATGATGAGCTGGCAAATGAATATAACAAAACATTTGCGAACAACCTTCGCATTTAACTGTACGTCTTTCTTTGCCACATGTAACACATTGAACTTTACCAGCTTCTGTTGCCATGTATCAAATTTTTCTTTTAGTAATAATATCTGTATGTCTATTGAAGACTGAAAGTGTGAAACAAAAGTTTAAAAAAAAGAAAAGAAGAAGATAAGAATGTCTTATTTGATTGTGTTAATAACAAACGTGATAATACAATGAGTCAATATCAATAAACATCGGTGCGAAGTAAAACAATAAAAAAAATTCAGTTATAGAAAAATTTGGCAATCGAGCTTGACTTTGTTTTATCTTCATTTTTGATACAAAAATAAAGAGAAAACATAAACATTTTATTAACTTAAAATTGAATTCGATTTCTTTAAAACTGATTAAAAATTTATTTATAGAAAAGTTTTTTTTCATGTACAGTCAAAAGATACTTTTTTATTGAAAAGAGGGTGAGGGTGTGAGGGTGATGAAGGAGGTTGAGTGTAAGTTGTGAAGGACACTGGTCGCGAGTTCGTCGTTGCGTCAGGAAAGCATCTAGTTGTTGAGATTGTAATGGGAATGTCTATTCTAATGATCTGTAAATCATAAATAAGACCTTTTTATACTAGCAGCTTCTATGCTTTATTTGTTGAGATTTTTTTTCTTGGGATTTATCGAGATTTAATTATCATATTCGATTTATTTTTATCTTAAATCGACGACGTCTTTATCAAAGTATGTGTTCAGAAAATTCTTTGAATATTTAAGAGATGATCCACGAGACCGCGACCTAAAATAGTAGGGATTGATTGCCGAAATATTTTAGACTTTGAAATAAGTTAGCTAGTTTGAAAGAGCATAAAAAGTTAAGTATAAATTTCAACTTTTACAGCTTTTGAGTAAAGACTTCTAATATTTCAAAAACAACTTATCTGTACTCAGGTCAAGCATTCCATCATGCGGAACCTGTCGGAAACTTTGGGGAAACTATGTCTATTCTGGTAACTTCCCACTCCCACACAGAGACAAGAATAAATGTCTTTCTACAAGCATTCGTATGTTTTGAGTAACCATCTTCATTGCTCAAAAGAATTGAATAGGTAAAAATTTATTATACATAACCGCTTATCTCATTTAATTAATTCGCTTAATTAAATCTTGGTTAATGTAGATTGGATGACTTGATCTGCAAGTTTCTAGAGCAAAATATGTTTTTTCCGACGAATTCTTTGTTATAGATTGATTAACAAAACAAGATCACGCGTAAGTTTGATTCTATAGATTAAATTAATCCTTTTTCTGTTATAGATTTATCCAAACATCCATTCGGAAGGTTTTTATTATGTAAAATAACATAGATTGACTTCTCTCATTATAAATTGATTCAATATCAAAATCAGAAGAGTGATTCTTTTTTAATAAAATCAACCGATTTATATCTCTATCTACGATTCATTCAAATATCAAAATGATGAAGTAAGTTTAATTTTCTAAAAGAACTGAATATATCTATTTGTTTGTTACAGGTTGATTTAAATATCAAAGTGAGAGAAAGTTTGATCTTATAAAGTACACTAACTATATATTTACTGTTCTATTATAGATTAATCCAAAGATTCAAGTCATCGGGTGAGTTTCTGCTTACAGAATAACTAAGTTTAATTTGTTTTCTTTATAGATTGATTGTGGTAGTCGATATACATTAGACATTTGGCTTCATCTTCTAACTGTAAACGACGTATCAAGTACGTGTGCACACGTCTATATATACGTCGCCTACAATTAAAAGGTTAGATATATAATCAAGGTTCGATGTGACAGCACCTGTGCAAAACCTTCGTCATAATTCTCAAAAAAAGGGTTTTTGTACGAAACTTGTGATACGAAACCTTGATTCAACTTGTTCAGAAAAGGATTCATACATAATCTTCTTTGTACGGAATCAAAAACATGGTTCTGAAATTGTACCTATCTTAAGATCCTTTTTTGGTTTCGTAAAGCACCTTTTTTTTTAAAGTGAAGGCTAATTTTCTATGAAAAGATCATTGTTGATATCGAATAGATGTTTTATCGGCTATACTGTTACTAAGGCGGACACCACATTTTAACGAACGAATAATGCAGCGCATTAAAATCGATTAGAACTTTAATTGATTATTATAATTTTTTCACACAAAATCAGTTTCAATAGATTATGATGGCAGTATTTTAAAATAGAATACTTTTTGTTACACTTTTAATCAATTATTCTGATTTTGGTTGAAGAAGTTGATTTTAATTAGTTAGAAGAAAAACAACAATTAAAATCAAGTAGCTTTTTGATCGATTATTTTGGCTTCTACGAGTAAAATCGATTTTAATTGAGTTTGAAAGAACAAAATCGATTACTATCTTTAATTTAATTGAAAATTGACACATTTAAACTCTTTTTATAATTATTTCAGAGAAAATCTAATCGGTTTGTATTGAAGCTAATTAAAACCGTTTAGACTCTTAATGGAATACTGAGAATTTTAGGAAGTTAATGAAAGTTAATCGATTTCAGCGGATAGAGACAAAGATCAATCAAGTTTTTAATGGGTTGATCAGGTTTTCTGAAAGAAAATCTATTTCCATTAATTACTAATATAATTGTGTCATCTCATTTTTAAAATTTTTATAAGAAAAAATGACTTAAATTTTTTAATATATGCAGTCTTATATAGCTCGACAAGCTCTATCGAATCATGTAAAAACATTCAAGAGAAAAATCGCATTCCATTTTACAAGTACTGACGTCTTTATTTTCTACTCTAAAAACAGTAGAAAATTTCTAAATCTACCTTAGATTCGACATTAAAAAGTTTTCATAACTCTTACTATTTAGTACCAGTAAATTCCGTTTTTGACGAGCTTTCGTTTGGTATAAAATTCATTATTTACCTATTTGAATTTAGAGAAGTACCTCCCTGGCAAAATATTATTTTCTACTTAGTATATTATAATCTCAATGATGGTGCAGAATAATCGGATTAATAATCTTGATTATCATTACAGGATTTGCCAGATTTAATCCTAAAATTTTCCACTGGATGCTTGAAATCAAGACCATTACCAGCGGAATCCTATGGAATCCCGGAATCAGTTGTGTCTCCTTTAAGATAGATTTACTAAATCGACCTATTAGTATTGTAATGGAAAGTATTTGAAATGCCTTCTTGAAAATAATTTTTGACTTTGGAGATTGTTAAGGGCAATACTTTAAGTAAATAAATATATATAACAGCGGCTTGTAGAATCATTTTTTTTTTTTTTTATTAAAAAAATAAATAAAAATTAAATAAAATTGTTTTTACTTAACTAATTTTATTTTCGACGTTTCGACTCTGTTAAAAGGTCATTATTCAAGAAACACAACTTAATGTACAAGTTAGATGACGCTATTTTACAATATTGACAAGAACGTTTAATTGACAATTATGTTAAAAAGAAAAGTTGGAGGAAGTATATTAACCAAATATATATGTATATGCAGAACAGGAAAGAGAAGAAGAACAGCGTGAGAAATAATATGTCGACAGAGAGAAAGAACGACAATATCATATTTATAAGTAAGTATATAAAGAAAATAAGGATTAAATTTAGAATAAAAGAAACCAAGAAAGAATAACATCGAGTGAAACAACAATATAAGTTATTATTAATAAGAATCAATTATCTGGATCGGGTAATAAATAAGTAGGTAAGCCTTCAGGAAATACATATAAAGGAGTTGAGTGTGTAGTCCTATTGAGATCAGGTTGGAATGCTTTGATTAAAAGTGATTCTTTAACTAGAAGTGCGTGTGAGTTTCTATCATTCCATATTATTTTACTATTCCACCAATCCATTGTATGACCAGTTTCTGTTTGATGTTGTAGTATAGCTGAACTATTATCACTATCTTGTTTATTAGTATTATTCTCGTTGTTCTGGTCAAAATGTTGTTTTGTTACTGATTTATTTAGATGAAGGTCAACAGTGCTTTGTTCATTATTTATTATGTTCTTTTTCAAAATAAGTGAATTATTTAATATATTATTGATTATTTTATTATTATTTGATGATGGATTCTGTTGTTTTTCATCAATAATAGAAACCCCATTCGTATTTTTTATGCTGGTAGTAATTTCAAAATTATTATTCATTATATCTATTTCTTTTTTCAGTGAATTATCATCGATTACCTGGATATTCATCATTTTGTCTTCATTATTTGTATTATACAGTTGTTTATTATTATTTTTTGTAAATTTGTATTTTCTTTTCTTAATATTCAATCTATCAGTTAAAATATCTTGTGAGACAACCTTGATTATGTCGATATTCTTATTGTCAATTATTTCAATGTCTTTTATTGCATTTATGTTGGTTACATCATATGATTCTTTATATTCATTATTTGTAAGTTCATTTCTTGTTTTATTAATTTCTTTAGTATTGAGAAGCTTATCATTCAAAGAATTCATTTTATTATTAATAGTATCATTAGCAATTCCATATCTTTTATTGCCAGTCAACTGAATATTATCCAATAGATATTTATTCTTTCTTTGAATTCTACCATGTGTTGCTTTAGTTATTGTGTTACTCAATTTATCAATTGATATATTTTGTGAAATGGTGTCAATATGTTGTGAATTAATATCATTTATATTGATGTTTTTATCAT